>JAGMWU010000107.1:0-42237 GCA_018697195.1 Certhia americana | reverse complement strand
GCCCAGCCCAGCCCAGCCCAGCCCAGCCCAGCTCAGCCCAGCCCAGCCCAGCCCCACCCAGCACTCACCCACGAGGGCGATGACCAGTGCCAGGCCATGGAGCAACGCGTGCAGAGCTTTGGTGGAGCGCTTGGCTTCATTCCTGAACACCCGGTACACCAGGAGAGCTGCACAGAGAGGGTACCTGAGCATCCACAGGCATCACCAGCATCGCCCAGGGATGCTGGCACACCTTCCCCGTCTGGTCTTTTGTCACCACTTTGTCCCCTTCATTCCCTGCCCAACCACAGTCCCAGGCTTGGAGGCTGCAGCTGGGACAGGGTACGATGTCCCCATCCTGCTCACCGTCACCTTGGAGGAACACCATACCCAGCACCATGCAGAGGGGGTGGGCGTTGAACTGCAGGGGGCTGTGCCAGGCCACGCCGCCCCGGTAGCGACCCAGCCAGGCACCTGTGGTGGCCAGGAGTGTCAGGCCCAGCAGCTGCGACACGGCCACGTATGCCGAGAGCCCGGTGGGGCTGGTGGGCGGCGGGGCCCCATCCATGGCAGCCTGTAGGGACAGAGAGCAGGGGGCAGCAAAGCCGCAGTGGCCCCAAGGGACAGCAGGTCCCGGCTGGCCGGACCTGGGGCAAGGTCCTGCTCCGAGCAGCGTCCGGCACCTCTGCTCCACCCTCACCTGCCACGGAGCCGGACGCTTCCTGGTGTCGCTGCGTCACCCACACCTGGAGGTGGCTCCCAGCCGCCACGGCACACCCATCCCCGTGTTCTTGCACCTCCTGCCTGCTCCTGAGCTCCCGTCCAATCCTTCTGCCCCTGCTCGCCTGCTCCTGTCCGTTTTTCCTGCTGCCTGCCCCATTCCTCCTGCCTCAGCCCTCCTGCAACAACCGTCCGTCCATCCATTCCCCTCTATCCTTGTCCTTCCGTGCCTGTCCCTGCATCCATCCTTTTCATCCCCATCCCTCCAGCGCTGTCCCTCTATCCCCATCCCTCCCACTCCATGCCCATCCCACATCCCACCTTCACCCCTTCTCCAGCCTACCCACTCCCCACAGCAACCCCCAAACCCTGAGAGAAAGGCAGTGCAGGGGCAAGCAAGGGACCCCCTTCATGATAAAAACAACGGCCCCTGAGGACCTGGAGCTAAGTGAACATCTGTGCTGGTGAGGGGGACAAACACATGGTGTCACCCAACCACAGCTACACCAGAGACCCTTCCCATGGCCCCACAACTCACCTGTGCTGTGCTTGGCGCTGGGTTATCCCTCAATGGATCACAGCCACCTCCACCACTGTCACAGCCACCTCTCCTCTTCCCTGTCACCTACAGCCAGCAGGTCCTAGTCCCCAGCTCCAACGTCCCCCCTCTGCCCTGGCCCCTCTGCAGTGCCTCTGGGGAGGAGCCCTTGCCAGCTGTGGCAGACAGACCCACGGTGCTGCCAGGACTGGGGGAGCGTGGAGAGGGGGAATGCATTAAGACCACGCACACACTTTATTCCCAGCCACCTTTATTGGATCAGCCAGATAAGTGGGTTAAGAGAATTGGTTTATTCCATTAAGTTGCACTGCAAAGGCTGCCTGTGTCCAGCCTCACTGCCTGGGGCCATGGGGTGCTCTGTGGGACAGGTGGGGGGACCAGGCTGGCGGGGGACAGCGAGAGGGACTGGCTCTCCCCATATTACAACAGCCTCCCCCGAAGTGTCATCACACTGAGAGATGCTGGCACATCTGGGCATTGCAAATGGGGACCCTGTCCTGCCCTCCCACCAGATGCAAACATCTGGCCCTGCTGGCACTCACCCAGTGCAAACACAGTCCCCAGTATCACTGAGGGTGGAGGAACAGGGAATTAATACCCCCAACCACAGCAGGACACAGGGCATGCCTGTTGGGAGCACAATCTTCTGAGCTGCCACACTGAGTGCTGAGAGAACTGAAGGTGACTGACCCCTTCACCAGGACCTGCCTGTTCCCCTCCCAACCTCTGTCCCCCCTGCACCCCCAAGCACATCCCCAGTTCCCCCTTCCCAGGACAAATCCAGTGCTCCTTACTTTTGGTGGGGTGTTTTCTCTGGCAATTCTGGCTAACCCAGGTGCCCTGGGGATGCTGTATGCACATTGCACAGCCCAGCAGCCCCTCACTGTGGCCTCTGGCTGGGACTCTCCAAAATGCCAGGGGAATCTCAGGGGCTGTCTCTGCTCTCCATGGCTCATGCAGGGGAGGGGATTCTCTCCAGTTCATAGCTGGGGAGGGTCTGAGTTACGTATTGGGGGGGTGTTTGGAGGCAGACACCCACACGCTCCCCCGTGTCCCCCAACCCTACCTGTGTGTGCCGGGTGGTGCTGCCTGTGCCAGGCCCAGCGGTGACAGTGTCTGAGCAGGGACAGGGCCACCGCGTTGGCACGGCAACAGAGCGATGACAAAGCGAGGGGAAGCTGCACCCCCAGCATCGCTGCAGAGGGAGGGTGTCACTGCAGGGCGGGGGCTGAGAGGGGGGATCACTGCCAAGGGCTCGGTGTATTCTGGGGACAGTTCCCAAGGAGGTGAGCCACTAACAGTGTGTCTGACACCCCCCAAATCCTAACTCTTCCAGGCACCCACCTGAGCCCCTACACCCTGTGACACCCGTGACCCAAACAGGCCAGGATGCACCAGGTCAGCCCGAGGACTGTTCCCTGCACAACCCCGACTGTCCCCTGCACAGGGGCTTTGTCACCATTTAATTTCTGTGGGCTTTTCACGGGTCTGGCTCATCCCTGCACCCCACCAGCAGCACTGGAGTGACATGCTGGGAACCAGCACCCCTTGGCCAGGCAGGTGGATCTGGCAGTGGCAGAGGGGTGACACAACCCCCCGACCTCCGTCTGCCCATCGCAAACCCTTCCAGCACCTCCGGGCACACCCTGAGCTCTCTGAGGGAGAAAAAGCCTGGAGACAGGTTATGAGGGGAAATAAGGTGAACTGGGTGGAGAGGAGGGGGCGGGCAGGGTCCCCGGGATGCAGCACTGCGCACCAGGGCGAGCAGCACCCCGGACCACCCACACCCCTGCCGTGTCTGTGAGTCCGTGTCCCTGTGTCTGTCCCTTTATCTGTCCCTGTGTCTGTCCCTGAGTCTGTCCCTGAACCTGTGCCTGAACCTGTGCCTATATCTGTCCCTGTATCTGTGCCTGTACCTGTGCCGGTGTCTGTGCTTGTGTCTGTCCCTGTGGCTGTCCCTGTGGCTGTCCCTGTGGCTGTCCCTGTGTGTGACACCACTAGATGTCACCAGGATCCCGCGGCACGCAGCGCCCTGGGGCGGGAGGGAGGGAGGGAGGGAGGGAGGGAGGATCTGGAGCATCCTCGGCCTTGGATCACCCGTAGGAGACAGAGCTACAGCACCCTTGGGATCCAGCGCACCCTTACTCCTGGTGGGGTTTGCAGCACCCCCTGCCCTGGACCACCCCCGGGAGCTTGGAGCATCCTGGGACTTGAAGTGGCAGCTGGGGTCTGAGACTCCCGTGATGTAGATCAGGTGTAAAAGCCTCTACTGGGGTGCAGGGCTGCTCCCTAGCCCTTCCCTTGGACGCTCGGGTCTGCTCTCACCCACACAGAAACCCCAAGTAAAGGCACCTGCAATCCCAACTGAGACCCTCACCAATATCCCCACTCCCTTCTCCCTCCCCCCCAGCAGGGACTTGTGCTGTGGGGCACAAACCCCAAGAGCTGGGGAGCCCAATCACCACCACCATGGCATAATTAGAGCTGAAACCCCACTGCAGCCCCAGAGACGAGAGACCTGACACAGCAACAGCAAAGTCCGGGCCCTGCTGCAGCCCAGGGCAGAGTCCCAGAGCCACCACCCCGAGCAGAGGAGTAAGGTACGAGATATGGAGTATGGTGGTGACACTGTCACCACCCGGTCTGCACCGGGCCTTTATCTCAGGTTGGAAAATTGTTTACCAGAGTGAACTACTGAAGCCATAAAAGCCACAATAAACTGAAAACCTTCAGCCACTGGGCTGTGCCATGGCTGCAATGGGCTGGCCAGGGGGCTGGGCAGAGCAGAGGGAGACCCTTGGACCCCCACTGCAGCCCAGCTGAGACCCTTGGAAAATCCACAAAGGAGATGAGACTTGGGGATTCATCCTTTAGGATACTTGGCAAGCCATAAAGCTTCGCCCTGATGAGAGCAGCACTGCGTAACCCAATACCAAACAAGTTTAGAACTGTTTATAAACATGTGTCCAGCTGAACTATCTCAACTTCCTGCAGACAAGGAAAGAGAACAGCCCTTAAGCCTTCAGGATTAAATGGAGGTGGATCTTGTCCCATCAGTACAGCAGGAACAATGGCAGTGTTTGCTGAAGGGGCACAACGGCAGACAATCCAGGGACAAACGAGTCTCTTCACTGCCGAGTTCCCCTTACCAGGGAGCAGCAACCATTCGTAATGAGCTCTTTAATTAAAGGCATTGCCAGGGGCATAATGGCTTTATTAGATCTGCTTGAGCTTTCCCGGAGCTGAAGGTAATGAAATCCTCCTGGCACACTGCTGGGATGGGGATGTGTCAGTCAGGGACCAGAACCTGTGCTGGCTGTCCTGGCATGGACCTTCAGGTTGAGGGGATTCCTGGGACCTCTTGGGCTGCTTGGGAATGCTCAAGGCTTCTCAGGGCTGCTGAGAAATGTTCAGAGATGTTCAAGGTTGCTCAGAGATGCTTGGGGGATGTTCAGGGATGTTCAGGGATGCTTAGAGTTGCTTAAGGATGCTCAGGTGTGCTTGGGACTGCCACAGCTTCTCTCAGATCACTGAGTTGAAGAGGAAATGCTTCTGGAAATGCTGCTTCAGCTCCTCAGCTACTGGCCAAGCCTGGAACCCATTCCAGGTTTGTCCTGGGCTGTCAGGAATCCAGGGATCAATAAGAGCATCATCAACTGATAATTCATGGAAAAACCAGCAGTTCTTGTCCTTGCCCAACTGTGCCTCCCACCTTAGCACGGGCATCTTCCTCTCTTCACCACAGATTATTGAATTACCATTTTGCTGATCTAACTTCTTTTGGTTGGATTCTTTCTTCTCCTTCCTAAATCAAGTTTTTATTGCTAAGAAATGCTAATTTGCAAGATGCCTCCCTGGAGGATTGCGATCCAAGAGCCCAGCTGCCTCGGAGGAGCTGAGGTGCTGCCTGGAACAACCTCAGCTGCTGCTTTTCCACGTGAAACCCCGAACCTGGGGCTGAATTAATCATTTTTCACTAAATAGAAAAGAAAAAATAAAAGTCATGTGGAAGGTTCAGTGGCTGCCAAGAGTGTGGCTGAGGAGTGGCTTGGGAATTAAGCTCTGGGTCACATCAAAAAGGTTGGTCTCTTATTCCTTGGGATCAGATAATTCCCAGCTGGGACAAAGCTTCCTCACGAAGCTTCCTCAGGCTGCAAATCAGCTGGAAAAGACTCTGGTTCTCCTCCTGGCAGCAATTAAGCCACCCTGTCCTCCTCCTCACCAGGAACACAACTTTGCTGCGTGGGGCGGGCGATACAATCAGCCCAGAGCAGCCCCTGCAAACACTTCATCTCCTTCAGAAGAGGCTGCAGGCGAGTTTATGGCGATTTTTTAATAGCAGCTTGGATAAACAGCGGTGATAACCCGTGCTGGGCTCCCAGGGGATGATTAATGCTCCCGGAACAGTCACACTCATTTGCCTCAGGGCTGGGATTATTTTCATTTATTAAAGAAGGAGCGGGGGGGGGAGGGAATAATGGACTTTGCCGTGTTTTATTGGGTTGATGGGTGCAGAGGGAACACGTTGGCCTCCTCGCTCACCCTATATCCTGCCCAGCTCTGGCTGAGTGGCAAAGATGGGGGATGGAGTGATGAAGGATGGGGAAGGAATGATGAAGGACAAAGAATGAAGGGTGAGAGATGAAAGATTGGAAATTAAGGTGGAGGGAGGAGGGATGAAGGCAGATAGGTGAAAGATGAAGGACGAAGAACTAGCAATGATTTCTGGCCAGGTTTTTGCTTCTTGTTTTTCCTTCTCACAGGTGATGCTCCTGATTGTGTGCCTGGCACTGTGCACATATCCTGCACTGTGGCTGGGGACTCCTCAAGGGCTGGATTCCTGGGGTCTTACATTTCTTTGGAACCCTTCCAAAATGTGGGAATTGTTTAGGTGCCCTGAGCCCCCCAGCCCCTTCAGCATGCTGCATATTCAGGGCCTTGCAGTGTCACAGCACATCCTCGGGGCTCTATATTCAATGGGCACATCCCGGGGCTGCTGGCACTGATCCCAGCCTGGGAATGAGGCTGAGGAGATCTGATGGTGAAAAACAAATGTCCATCCCCTTCCCTCACTCACCTCCAGCCCTACCAAGCCACTCAGAACACATGGTCCCTCTCAGGCTGCCCCGTGCAGCCAGCCCAGGTCACACCCGTCCCCACACCTGCACCAGGTCCACTCTCCACGGGATAATAAACCCTTGTCCTAGGGCAGGGATGTGCTATGAAGAGTTCTTATGGGGTGGGGTGGAAATTGTGACGATAAGGAGCTTTCTGCTGCATTCCACTGAGTGTGCACTTGGAGTGATAAAGCAACACTTGCTGTCATGGGGCCAGGGTGAGCTCCCCCACAGCCCATTGTCCCCCATCCCCACCCAGAGGGACACACCAGGCTTTCAACATTCCTTAAATACAGGAAGAAAGCTGGAAACAGCCTCATAGTGTTGCCAAAACTGCTCAGCAGAGATCTTCTGCAATCAGACAGCAGGAGCAAGAACTTCTGTGTCCCTCTTGCCATTACAGTGCCCAAATCCAGGTGACATTGAGGGGCTCCACCAGCTCAACACTCACTGGAACCACTGAAAATTATTTTAGCAATCATAGGTCTGAAATAAATGGTAAAAAGCCTGATTACTTTTTAAAAAGCCTCGGGGCGTTTCTTCTATTTTTTTTTTTTTTGGAAGGACAAGATAAAAAAGCTGTTTGTTTATGATGAAAAATTTGGACTGGAGGGGTGTTTTTTCCCCTCTCTCTCATGACAGCATCACCACAGCTGGGAAAGCAGCTTAGCAAATTACACACTATGATAATTGATTGAATTCATCAATAAATAAAGCAGCCACCTTTAAACTGAGGGTCTGGAGAGGAAGGAAAAATTCTCAGCGCAGTGGTTTGTAACAACAGGTGCAGGAGTCATCGTGCCCACGAAACCAGGAAAAGTGACACACAGGGCTGCACTCTGGACTAAGAAAAGCTCTTTTGGGGTTTAAATAAGGAAGGAATGATTTCTCTGCAAAAGGGAATCCTTTCTCTCACCTGCAGAAGCTCCTTGGTTCTTTAGAGAGAGGGATCAGACAGAAGTTATGAAGCAACCTTGAACCTTCTGAAAAACGGTGGGATAGAGAAGCAAAAAAAGTGATTTGTAATAAGAGAAGGGGAAAAAAAGTTTGAGCATCCCCAGCCAGAGGCCTTAGGGCTGGGATACACCCACATAAACCACAAAATCTTTCCAGCCAGCACCAGGGCCATTCCCAAATTCCTGCTCCTTTGCTTCTCCACACCAGCTCACTGTCTCCCATCACACCACCATCACGGACACCTTGCAGCTCCCCTAAGAAACATTTACTGCCAAAACTCCTTATTTCTTTCTTTTGGGGAATTCTGGGCTGCACCAGCGAGTGCCCCTTCCAGCACTGCTGACTGTGGCTTGGGAGACCTTGCAGGTCTGGCAAGCCAAGGAGCTGACCCAAAACGCTGAGAGCAAGTCATGCTCCTCCAAGTGTGAGGCCCCGCGGCAGTGTCCCCGCCGATGCTCCGTGGTGACAGTGCCACCGCACACGTGTCCGCTCACACGTGCCCCAGGGAGGGGGAGGACGAAGTCTCCACGGAGCGATGATGGCGATGCAAAGCGATGGGAAGCATCCTCTGGCCCAGGGCAGCTGCCGGGGACATCACGTCTCACCCAGCGTCCCCCCAGCCCACGTCCCCGCGAGCGGTTCCGCATCCGTCTCCGTGGCAACGCATTTTTCACATTCTTCGGTATCTCCTGCCCCTCTGGTCTGTGGTGCTGGCAGCGCCGGGTACCCTGAAGGCTGGGAGCAGATGGGTGTCCATCCCCAGAAGCCCTGAGAGGGGCAGGGAGAGCAAGGACTGGTCCCACTGCTCCACAGAACGCCCACAGTTGACTCTGAACCCATCCTCAGTGGGTGCTGGAGCACAGAATGGATTTGGGGCAGCATAGAGGTAGCAACGAGCATCTGACAGCTGGCAGACATCTCACCTGCCTTCCTGGACCAAGGACTACATAACCTGCCAGTGCTCTCCCTCATGTGGGATATTTTTCTGCCCGATGCAGCTGGAGTTTTATAAGATAGGCTGACACAGAGCCATGGACATCCTTGGAGATGCAGCCTTCACCAGGAACTTCTTCTCCTGCACAAAGTGCAGCAGCAGCAGCAGCCCCTCCTGCACCAACCTTGGAAGATGCTCTTGTGTGAAAGGATGGAGCACTGCCCTTCTCCTGCAGGATCATCCATTGGATACATCAGCCTTGGAAAAGACTTTATATGCTGGGATTTCTGGTTACCAGTGACAGACTGTTCCAGCCTCACTGCTCTCCTGAAACTCCCACTGGTGCCAGAGGCTGCTCCGTGACCCAGAGCCGGGGAAACCCCTCCCTGGTGCAGCTGGGAACGGAGACTGGAGGGGGGCAGGAAATCTCTGTTCACTGGCGCTTGGTCTCCAGCCAAATTGGACCCAAACCAACCATTTTTTTCCAGCTTCCCAGTAAACTGGAATTCCCAGAGAACTGTGGCTGGTGGGTAAAGGGGTCAGCAAGGAGGACTGGAGGCAGATGCTGACTTTGCCTCCAGCTCTATGATGTCCAGTCTTGCAGGTGATTCCAGTGCACTACCCCCATGGGCACTCCCCCATGGGCTTGGGGTCAGGGGGATGAAGGATTTTCATGTGCCCACAATAGCCTGTGCAGGTGGAGGGTGCTGGAATGGGGTGTGAAGTCAGGATTTTTGGAGTGGGGTTTAATAGACATCCGAGGGTTGCAGTCTTCTAAGTCCTTTTTTTCCTTTTAAATGGCTGTGCATACCCCATAGGGTGCCCAGTGCTGGCAGGAGGACTTGCCCCTTTTTGAGCAGCCACACTGTCCCCACAGAGTCACCCCATTGACTCACTCCAAGGGGCCATGATGGTGTCCAGCTGCTCTGCAGCTCACAGCAGGGACAAAAGGTCAAGGGATTTCCCTCTGTTCCCCCTGCAAAAAGCTCTCCCTTGGCAGGTGTTCACTGTGTGCCTATGGGGTGGTTGCTCCAAAGAGGAGTAATGAGGTCAGTCAGCCCAGGGCCTACGTTCAGCCCAGGCACCATTCCCAGGGCTGAGGCCAGGCCCTGGGGAAAAGGGATTTAGTTGATTAAATAGAAAATAAAACAAAGCAAAGGAAATATTGAGCCCACCAGCATGGGTCTGGTTTTCATTTTGAAGGAACTTTTCGTTACTCGTTTGTCATCAGCCTAATTCCTCCAAGTCTGAAACACTTGGTGTGATTTCCTTCACAGTCAGGAGAAATACTCTGTTTTATTGAAAAATAAGGTTATGCCAGGAAGGGGGTCACTTTGGCAGGAAGCAGCGTGACACTGACCTTGGCTGTGTCCCACAGGAAGAGTTTCCCTCCTGCACTTGCCCTTGTGGCCCACCGCAGGTGGCCGGGGTGTTGCCGAGGGGCGCCTGTCAAGTGATGCCAGCGTGGGGAGATATCGTGCTAAGGACAGCTCGAGCTGGATCCCCTCGCACCAAGCTGAGAGGGGATCGGGACCCTGCAGGGATGGAGCTGCATCTCACCCACCCCATCCACCCTAGCCTTACTCCTTTCTCTTTTTTTTTTTTTTTTTTTTTCTGCCTTTCCCTGAATTCTCCTCCATCTCCTTCCCTCCCTCCTGTCCCAGCCCCTTCCCCTTCCCTCCCGGCAGCGCCAGGAGCCAAAAGGACTTTACACCCCAAGGCAGCGCTCACTCCCCGCTCCTTCCCGCAAGCCTTGGAGCTGCCGAAAGGAGAAGGGAATACTCCGGTCTTATCTGCGAGGGGAGGCAGGCTCGGTGGGCAGGGTTTGCGCGAAAGCTGCTGGCTTATAAGCAGCCGGCAGCGGAGGCAAAGCTGTCGCGGAAGGCACCGAACGGGGCCCCCATCCGTGCCGCGCTCCCACCGCGATGCCCGCGGCGCTGGGGATGCTGCTCTGGCTGAGCCTGGCAGGTGCCCTTCGGCCCGGCCTCGAACCCCCCCAGCATGAGCCCACCGAGCAAGGGGCCACCCTCTTCGCCAGAGATTACAACAGCACGGCCGAGCTCGTCCTCTTCGAGAGCGTCTCGGCCAGCTGGAATTACAACACCAACCTGACGGCAGAAAACGCCGCTCTGCAGGTGGGTGGCGGGATGGGGGCGATGCCACCACGGGGGTGTCCCCCGGTACCGGGGACTGGGGGGGTGCTGGGTCATGGTGGGGATACTTGGTGTGGTTGCCTTCCTCCCTGCGGGCTCCTGTCTCGGCACCTCGGCGTGGCAAACCCAGGCTGGCACTCGTAGCCCAGGAGCCGCAGGGTTTTGCCCCAGACTGGTTTTCAGAGAGACTCTGCCCCCAAAATGACAGCTGTGGTCCCAGAGCAGAGTCAAGGTTATTTTTAGAGGTGATTCCCTCCTCCCAGCACCTTTCACTTTCCTTTCCCCCTTCCCAGAACTGGGCCAGTTGTCGCTTGTCTCTGTCCCCGTCCCTGCCTGGTGTCACCACATCCCAGGGCTGAGGGTTTTCATTTGGGGCAGACACCAGGAGCCCAAAGCAGCTGTGTGGCATCAGGACTGAGGCTGCCACCTCTTGTCCCTGCGTCCCCAGCCCACAGGGACAAAGGCAGTGGTGGGAAAGCACTCCTATAGGGGAATTAGACATCAGCCCAGGTGTGTGCGGGAAGAGCCTCTTCGGGCAGCAACGCTGTGTGGATCCCACAGGAATGTGTGTGTTTCCCCAGGGGTTTGCATGTGTCTGGGTTGGATTCAGTGGGGCAGGGAGCTGGAACAACCCCGGATGGGTTTGCTCTCGGTTGGGTGAGCTGCAGCACAGCCCAGGCCAGGGATGGTAGTGCCTGGGCAGGCTGTGGGGCTTTCCCCAGTTCCCACCGTGCTCGGGGAGCTGCTGGTGGCCCCAGCACGGGGTCATGGACAAGTCACTGCCCACAGCTCGGGGTACATCTGCCAGTCCTGTGGCCACAGGTGCACAAGGGGCAGCACAGCCCAGATGTGACCACGGTGTGTTCAGCAATCCCAGTCTCACACAGGGACTGCCACACAGAGCCCTGAGTCCTCCAGATCCCGTGGGGATGGGAGCACAGTGTGCCCTGTGCAGGAAGGAAATGCTTCCTGTGTAGGGGAAAGATCACTGCCAGCTCTGGCCACTGCCAATTTGGCAGGACACTCAAGAGGGCCCAGGTGCCCCTTCAGCCTTTTTTTTTGTCAAGCTGAAATGATGTCTGGGCAGGCACCCAGCTCTATCTGCAGATGTGGTGGGGCTGGGGACCTTGGGGCTGAGCAGGAACATCCCAGCTACCAGATGTGGGGGTGAAGGGCCAGGACTGGTGGGCATGGCCACAGCAAGGGGGTCTCAAGTGGCACCACTGGCCTCAACTCACTCCACCAGAGCTATCAGGAGAGTTTAGGGGACAATTTGCCTTACCAAACACAGGTGCCTGTTCAAGGAGAAGACAAAACACAGCTGAATTCTGCTTCCTCCAGCTCTGCATGAGGTCTGGGAAGGGGTAAAGGCATCTCCTGTTTAGAGGGATAATGCAAGAGCAGGGTGTCTGTGGGGCTGGCATGTCCTGGCACGTTGGGGGACTGGGGCCAGTTGATGCCAGTGATGCTGTGGGCACTGGGATGTCCAAGGGAAGCAGTGGGAGCAGTGCTGGGTAGCCAGGGGCACTTGGCACTATTGTCATTCCCACCCCTGTGTCCCACAGCTGCGTGGGTATCTGCCCTGAGCAGCCTCCAGCTCTGCCACACCACAACTCCCTTCCTTCGCTGCTGCCTGCTGAGGGAATGTGAAGATTAAAATAAAACAAACCAGGCGTGTTGGAGCCAGGCTAAAAATGCCACAAGTCACAGCTAATGAGCTCCATAAATCACACCAGGGCAGCACGTGGACACTGACCAGGCACTCTGCACCATCTCACTCCACCTGCACCAGGCCAGGACACTCTTAAAAGATCAGAGCTCCCCAAAAACACAGCTGACACTGATCAGGCTGGGATACAACCCTATCCCAAAACTGAGGCCACAGCTCCAGCTGCCTAAATAACACCCCACAATGCCAGAAACTTACTGCCAGCCCATAGCCCCAGGAAGGGAGATTGGGGCTGGCAGGAGTTGGGTGGTAGTGAGACACCCAAAACTGGGGACTCAGAGCAAATGGGTGAACCCTAGATGTGGCATTGACAGGTCACAGAGTGCAGACAGCCAATTAAGAATTGTATAGAAATAGAAGTGTACAGACATAGTGAGGACATACAGGAAGGAGAAAGGTGAATATATATAGTTATAGTTATAGTTATAGTTATACAATTATAGTTGCAGTTATCTTTTGGGTTTCTGTGAAAGTGAGAAACAGCAGGAGTAGAAATAAAATTAAGCCAGACCTCAGAGCTCCTTCCAAAACCAGGGTCCAGCAGATGTCAAAGCCAGCCCAGGAGTACCCAGATACCCTGACAGCATGGCCTGGGCACCCCATCCCAGCATTCCCATCCCATATGAGACCCTGGAGCTCCCTCCAAAATGCCACCCTAGTAGGTGCTCATTGGGTGCTCCACAGGGGAGCAGGGGCTGCAGACCCTGCTGTGCCAGATGGAAGCTGCTGTCTCTCTCTGTGGGTGCCATGGACTGGGGACAGCCCTGCCTGTCACCTCTGACTCCCATAAACCCTCATGATTTTGTCCCTGGCCCCCAAACCATCGCCTGGGTGGTGGCATGGCCCAGGGCTGGTCCTCAGCTCCCGTGTCCCCTCTCACCATGCAGGTCAAGGCATCACTGGAGGAACAGAACTTCACAGAGCTATGGGGGAAGAAAGCCAAGGAACTCTATGGTGACAAGTGGAATAACTTCAGTGACCCCCAGCTGAGGAAAATCATTGGATCCATCCAGACCTTGGGACCTTCCAACCTGTCCCTGAAGAAGAGACAGGAGGTAGGCAAGGTGGCAGAGAAGCCCTGGGCATGGCTGGGGTGCTGTGAAATGCCTTAGAGGGATTTTTTTGCAAGCATCCAGACTCTGCAGGTGATCTGTGCATTTTGGAGGGTGTCACTGCCCTCTACACAGTGACTGAGGAGGAGATGGGGTGCTATCTTCAGGGGACGTGGAGTGCCTTCTGGCTCTCTTAGTCTTATCTTGGAGCTATCCCAGCAGGAACTGGAGATTTCCTGCTTACACAGAGCAGTCTTGGGCATCACCTGGAGACCAGCCAGGCTGTGCCCATGGCTGGAGCCAGCTGTCCCAACCCCTCTGGGCTCATCTGGTATGTAGCCCACTGAAAAGAAGACCTGATGCAACCACCTGGCTCCTGAGCCCCCCATAAAACAAGGAATGCTGTGCTTTGGTGACACAGTTCCATGCTAGGGACATCAGGACATCCTGAGCCTTCCCCATCACAGTCCTGAACTTTCAGAGCAGTTTACCTGAATTTTGATTTCCATGCATGAAAATACTGCCCAGGCTGGGGCTGGCAGCCACTCTGCTCTTCATGAGCACAGGGACAGGCCCTTCCATCCTGACCCACAGCTCCCTGGCACCCATTCCCAGCAAAACCCTGGCAAAGTCTAGTGATGCAATCCCTTCCGGAGAACTGTCGGCCCCAGTTCCTTCCAGGAAACCCATCCCTGCCTTCTCCCAAATAACAGACAGCATCATGTCTCCTCCCTGCACATCAGTCATGTCTCACCCATCCCTGGGCAGCTCTATCCCACAGCCACCATTGTCCCCATTTCCATCCCCTCTGCACAGCTGGAGCAGAGGAATGGGAGTGCAGAGAGGGATGGAGCAGAGGAATTTCCTTCCCTGGGAATGGGCTTCCCAGGCATGTTCCAGGAAACCTCCTGTTGCTATTGTTTGCTCTTGTTGAAGTTCACAGAAATAAATCTCCCTCGTCCTCCTGCTTTTCTTCTCCTACTTTTTTTAATCCATTAAGATAAACAGCCTGTGCCACATCCCTGCTGACAAACAGCTTTATATACAGCCCCTCTCTGGAGCATGGCTGTGCAGGGATTGTCTGTCCCAAAGAGCTTCGCTGCTCCCACCATGCCAAAACCCTGAGTGATAAAACACTTATCTCACCAGAAACTTGCTGTATAAACACACCAATCCTTCCCCACATCCGTCTGGACGCACACACTCCAGAGCTGGGAAGCTTGTAGATCCCTCCTGAAGGGCTGTTCCTGTCTCCTTGCAGCCCCAACGTCTTTTCCTTTCCTACAGTACAACACCATCCTGAGTGACATGGACAAAATCTACTCCACGGCCAAGGTGTGCCTGCCTAATGGCACCTGCTGGGATCTGGAGCCAGGTACGGTCCCTGTGCCCTTGATCTTGCCAGCTCCTGAGCACCCCATGGCTTAATCCTTGTCCCCACATCCTTAGTGGGTTGGGGTTATCATGTGCCACTGATGTTAATCAGGATTGTCCCAGTGTGAGGGTGGGCACTGCCGTGGTGGTGGTGGCACCTCCTCAGAGCCATGGCAGAGGCTCCCCTCTGCGGCTGCTTCCTTACATTCTACTTGTCCCCTTTGTCCCAGACCTCTCGGACATCATGGCCACCTCCCGGAGCTACAAGAAGCTGCTGTATGCCTGGGAAGGGTGGCACAACGCTGCGGGGAACCCACTGCGCAGCCAGTACGAGAAGTTTGTGGAGCTGAGCAATGACGCCTACATGAAGGATGGTACAGATTGAGGGGATCCACCCAGGGGGTGGGCAGGGACCAGGGATGGAAATCAGGACTGGGACATTGGGATGCCCTACTGCACTCCCCACCCTGCATGCAGCCAGGCATCCAATTTCTATTGCCCAAGTACCAGCAGTTTGGGGAAGGGGGAAAAAATCCTGCTGCTAGTCCCTGGTCCCACCTTTTGGGGATGGGTAGTGGGGACTGCCTTCGGGGTCTGGAGACAGAGATCTTCCCTGTATCTTGGTAGGATTCAATGACACAGGCAGCTACTGGCGCTCCTGGTACAACTCAGACACCTTTGAGAAGGACCTGGAGCACATCTACAACCAGCTGGAGCCTCTCTACCTCAACCTGCACGCCTTCGTCCGGAGGAAGCTCTACGATCGCTATGGGCCCAAATACATCAACCTGAAGGGTCCCATCCCTGCTCACCTCCTGGGTAAGAGATGAGACTCCCCCAGCCTGTGCCTAGGGTGCTGGTGGTGTCAGAGGGGCACACACAAGGTCAGAGAGGTCCCAGTTGTTGCTGTGTTTCTCTTCAGACCTGCCACCAGCTCTACTCCAGCTATTTTCTCTTCACAGGGAACATGTGGGCTCAGCAGTGGAACAACATCTACGATCTGATGATCCCCTACCCGGAGAAGCCCAACCTTGATGTCACGAGCACCATGGTGCAGCAGGTGATGGGCTGCAGGACTCATTGGGGGGATCAGGGAGAAAAAGCAGGAGGTGTTGCCAAGGCTGGCCCATAACATTGACCCCATGCAAGTCATTTCTCATACTTGTGTAGGGGACAGCAAAAAAATCCATGTCTGGGAGGGGAAGGGCCAAAAAAATCATCTTACTCCATCTCTGGCAATGACCACAGAGGCAGCAGGTGGACAAAAGTGGGCAGTGTACCAAGACTGCTGTCAGTCCACAGGCTGGGGCCACATTGCTGCATTCACACCATCACACAGCTCCAAGCACTTCACTATCAGTCCTGCTATCTTCTCCTGCCCCTGCTGGGCTCCAGCACCATTGCTCGGTGCTTTTTAGGGATGTTCACACCAGTTCTGGGGCTGGGCTTCCCCATCACAGAGAGAGGGGCAGGACCTCAGTCCCTGGGAGCAAGTCTCCTCCATCCCACAGTCCTGGGGGAGCACTGGAGGCAATGCCCAGGGCACAGACAGCCCCTTCCTCAGCCATAACCCACTGCCTGCTGCCCACCAGGGCTGGAATGCCACCCACATGTTCCGGGTCTCGGAGGAGTTCTTCACCTCCCTGGGGCTTCTGGAGATGCCCCCTGAATTCTGGGAGAAGTCCATGCTGGAGAAGCCGACAGATGGGCGGGAGGTGGTGTGTCATGCCTCGGCCTGGGACTTCTACAACCGCAAGGACTTCAGGTCTGTGGGGACATTCAGGGACCCAGGGCTATAGGACAAGACCCTCTCCTAATCCCCCTTGGTGATGATCCTTTTGGGTACCCCCAGCCTGGTACCAGGCAGCCCAATCTGGCACTTTCTGAGGCAAGGTCGGAAGTGACAATGCTGCCCTGCCTTCCCCTCTACTTTCCCTTACCCTGTGGGACGTTGCCACCCTCTGTGTGTCTGTGGGGAGTCCTTCCCATCAAGGGTGTGCACAGGCAGCCAGGGTCCCTCACTTGGCTCAGACAATGTTTTCACACGGCAGGATCAAGCAGTGCACGGCGGTGACCATGGAGCAGCTGTTCACAGTGCACCATGAGATGGGCCACATCCAGTACTACCTGCAGTACAAGGACCAGCCTGTGTCCTTCCGCAGTGGGGCCAATCCTGGCTTCCACGAGGCCATTGGTGATGTCCTGTCCCTCTCTGTCTCCACCCCCAGTCACCTCAAGAAAATCGGTCTCCTCAGCAGTGCTACTGAGGATGAAGGTATGGCAGCCACCCTAGGGGAGCTGGGTGACCTGGAGGGCTCTGGCACTGCCTGTGGCACTGGGAAGGGTTTGAGACATGCCAGGGTGGGTTGCAGTCTGGCTATACAGTCCAGAGCTGCTGCAACCCCTTCTCATCTCCATGGGTCCATGCACAACCCCTTCTTGTCTCCATGGGTCTGTGTAGAGCCTTTCTTGGCTCCATCCTCTTCACCACTGAGGCAGGAGGGAAGATCTCCAGAGCTTGTCTGTGCCTTTCCCTTCACTAACAGAGCCCAAACTGGAAAACAACATTTCTTGTGCTTGATTGGCTTTGACCTTTCCAGAATTCCTCCCTCTCTCCCCTGCCAAGAAGCATCCACCACTGGCTCCAGGTGTGGCTGTGTGGAGGTGGCACCAAGCACTCCATGAACAGTCCCAAGGGTGGTCAGCAGGTGACCAGGGTCCAAGTCCTGCACGGCAGGGCAGACCCTGTTCCTGCAGGCACTACCCAGCTTGTCAAGAGCCTCATCCTCCCACCCGACATCCCTCAGCAGACACAGCAAAGCAGATGGAGGCAAAGGAAATTGAGCACTCCCAGACCCGCCCGGGGCGGCTGCTTGGCGGAGGAGGGACAGTCCTGGGATCCTCCTGCCATGCCATTAAATACGTTTTACAACAAGAAAGAGAGCACAGCAGCCAAGAGCATTGGGCCAGTGCATAAACACAACAAAGCAGATGGTCTCTGCCTCAAGCCATTGCTTCCTGACTTGCCAGCCCTTGGCAGCCAGGCCACCGTAGTGATGGCAGCCAATAGCCCCTCAGGGCAGTGTTGCCAACCCCTCTCTGACCCCACAGCTTCAGCTGGGTCTCCATCAGGTCCTCCTCCAAAATTCTTTCCCCAGGTTTCCTTGAGGGGAAAAACAGATGTCACCATGCCCTGTGTTCCTCATGATATGGTGGTGACTGTCCTAGAGTTGACTCTGGTTCTGGGTCTAAACTGTCAGAGCCTTTGCAGTGGTGTGACTGCAGAACAAACTCGCCCAAACCCCCTCACCTTAAGGCTCCAGGGTAGAAGTGTAGAGTTACACTTACCAAAGGTCTTTTAACTCTGAGAGCTGGGCTAAGGGCAAGGGAACACCTCACTTTTCACAATCATCATCCCCACTCAGTAAATGGCACGTGTTGCCCCAGGTAGTAATTGTATTTATAGAAGCCTCCTGTGTCCTACACAGCCTTCTCTAGGAACAAGGTTACATGTCAAAGTGCTGTCCCCATTTCTCATCCAGATCTGCCCACCCTCTTGCCCACTAAAATTCTAGTGCCTGCAGTGCTGTCTATGCAGTCTCCTTTCCAGCTTGCTTCAGGCTCTGTTTCATGCAGAGAGCAATATCAACTACCTGCTGAAGATGGCCCTGGAGAAGATTGCCTTCCTGCCCTTTGGCTACCTCATTGACCAGTGGCGCTGGAACGTGTTCAGCGGCCGCACGCCGCCAAGCCGCTACAACTACGACTGGTGGTATCTGAGGTAGGGGACAGTCACCAAGGGTGGATGGGAGTGTGGAAGCTGGGGATGTGCAAGGAAGGGAAGCAGAAAAGAGGAAAGGAAAAGTGTAAAAGTAGCCACAGAGATGTTGGGAGAACAATGGATGGTTGGGTGGGTGGGTGGGTAGGATGGATGATGGATGGATGGATGGATGATTGATGCATGGATGGATGATGGATGGATGGATGGATGGATGGATGGATGGATGGATGGATGGATGGATGATGGATGGATGATGGATGGATGGATGGATGGATGGATGGATGGATGGATGGATGGATGGATGGATATACATGGAATCATGCTCTAATTGTGCAGATTTCTTCAGCACTGTGCCAAGCCTTCCCTTTCTTTGACTAGATTCTTCTGATCCCTTATTATTCCCATGCTCATGCTGTTGTTCTCTGTTGTCCACAGAACCAAATACCAGGGGATCTGTGCTCCCGTTCCAAGGAATGAAAGCAACTTTGACCCTGGAGCAAAGTACCACATCCCAGGGAATACTCCTTACATCAGGTAGAGGAAGTGTTGGAAGGAGACCAAGGTTTGGGCTGCAGTGGGTGGGGGATCACCTCTGAGGCCAGGGACTGTCATGTGCTGCTCCTGCTCAAGACATAGAGATCTCCCAAAACTTGGACAAATGGTGGGGTTGAGCTCTTGGACTTGTCTGCTTCCCCTTGTCCCCAGTTCTGACCTTCATGGGCTTCCTTGGCAGGTACTTTGTGAGCTTCATCCTCCAGTTCCAGTTTCACAAGGCACTGTGCCAGGCAGCCAACCACAATGGTTCCCTACACACCTGTGACATCTACAGGTCCAAAGAGGCTGGAGCCAAACTCAGGTGGGGACAGAGGAGAGTCAGGAAAATCACCATGGGCAAATGTGTGCGTGGAAGCTGATGGTGTGCAAAGGAAGGAAAGAAGAAAGGAAGGAAGGAAATGTGAACTGGAGAAATAGCTTTGCAGATGGATGGATGGATAGATGGATGGAAGTACATGGAAGCACTGGGGTGGGGTGAGTGGTCCTCACCAGAGTATTGCTATTGTCCCAGCCACGAACTCCCACCCAGACAAGAGGTCACTAAAGCACAGCTGGCTCCTGTTGATTCCCTGGGTGTTAAATGCATGAGTGTGTGACAGGGAGTCCTCTGTTCCCACATGCAGGACAGGCAGTGGCTTCTAAGGCAGTTCCTAGGTTCATGTCTCACTCATGAACAGCATCTTCAGCCCTTAAGATGCTGAAATACTACCACTGCTTCTCTCCCATCCATCCCCTGGTCTTATGCTGGTTCCTGCTGCTCTGCTCTTCTGCAGGGAAGTGTTGAAAGCTGGGTCCTCAAAGTCGTGGCAGGATATCCTCTTGGGTCTCACTGGAACGGGTCAGATGGACGCTGGTCCCCTTCTGGAGTATTTCAGCCCTGTCACCAAATGGCTTCAGGAGCAGAACAACAAAACCAATGAGGTGCTGGGCTGGCCTGAGTTTGACTGGCGTCCCCCTGTCCCTGAAGGCTACCCTGAAGGCATTGGTAAGGCTGCAGCTCCATCTCAGGTCTGGGGAGGATCAGGAAGAGGTCCCCCAAGGAACATCATTAATCCACAAGCAGAAGGAGAGGGAGATCTCTGCTGTGGGTGGGGTGGTCCCCATACCAGCAAAGAGAAACAGCCAGCTCCAGTGAAGTGCCATAGGGTGCTGCTTCCCAGGAGGAAAGTGCCATTGTTTGAAGCTGTAGTGATGTCATCAGTCATGGTGGGAAGAGTTTCTCTTCTTAGCTGTGTGCTTTGTGCTCACGTGGGAGGGTTTAGGGCATGAAACTTGTCCTGTTATCCCATCTTCTGTCCAATGGGACACCCCAGCAGGGCACATCTTCCCCCATTTCTTAGCTCAGCCTGCTCCCAAGTTGTGGCATCCTTCAATGGACCTGCAGTTCCAGGAAAAGCTCAACTATGGCTTCTCCATGGGGTAGTGCTCTTGCAACCTTCCTGACCTTTATTGTCTGTTCCCCATTTATTTCCTCCTCTAGACAAAATAGCAGATGAAGCACAAGCTAAAGAGTTCTTGTCTGAGTACAACAGCACAGCTGAGGAAGTGTGGAACGCCTACACCGAGGCATCCTGGGCCTACAACACCAACATCACCGACCACAACAAGGAGATCATGGTATGGGAATGACCCTGGGCCTGTGCAGGGAGAGCCAACAGCCAGGGAAGGTAGCTGGTACCCAGGGCACATTTCACAGAAGCTCTGAAAACCAGGGCAGCCTCTGCCTCTCGTAAAGGGATAATCATCTCACCTAGGAGGTGTCTTTTCCTTGAAAACCCTCCTCACCCAATGACGTACCCACAAAGGAGCTGTGGGGAGGGTGTCAGTCATGGGATGCCAGGTGGTGTTTCCAGTGGTGGCCTGTGTCTTCTCCACGAAGTAACTCTTCTCTCATTGTAGCTGGAGAAGAACTTGGCCATGTCCAAGCACACCCTGGAGTATGGCATGAGGGCCAGGCAGTTCGACACCTCCGATTTCCAGGACCAAAGTGTCACCCGCATCCTCAAGAAGCTGAGTGTCATTGAGAGGGCAGCCCTGCCTGAGAATGAGCTGAAGGAGGTGAGTGGCAAGGGGACAGAGCAAGAGAGTGTGTCCCTTGCCTTCATTCACTTATGTGAAGACCCAAGTTTCTCTCAAAGTTTAAGAAATGCCGCTGGGCAGCCACCATCTGCCTTGAAAAAAGTGATAGCTTGGGACCTTCTACACAAAATCCTTGTCTTCAGGGTTTCCCAGCCAAAGGTTGCCTATCCCAGGATCAGTGGGGCTCAGGTATTTGGGTGACAACGGCACATTGTTTGTTGGCCCCAGGCCCTCTTGTATTGACTCCATGTTGCCTCCCTTGGGGTCAGACTTGATCTTGGAAGGGGCCAGAGTAAAACACCCAAAAACCTCGATGGACTGGGACATCCTCCAATATCAGGAGCAAGGATAACCAGTTTACATCCCCTGATTTCCTTTGCAGTATAACACCCTCCTCTCAGATATGGAAACCACATACAGCGTGGCCAAGGTCTGCAGAGAGAACAAAACCTGTCACCCACTGGATCCTGGTAAGATTTAGCAGGGTGCCCTGCAGGGCATCAGCACTGGCCCAGAAGGGAGGGATTTTTTTTAATTAGGGCATGAAGAAAGACCATGAAGGGTTCTTTCACCTTCTCTGTGATGGCCCCTGAGCCACACATTGGGTATAGAACCATTGCACCAGTTCATCCCATCCAACAGCATCACAGTGGATTCATTTATTCTCTCTTAGACCTCACAGACATCATGGCCACCTCTCGGGACTATGATGAGCTCCTCTTTGCCTGGAAGGGCTGGCGGGATGCTTCTGGGAAGAAGATGAGGAACAGCTACAAGCGATATGTGGAACTGAGCAACAAGGCAGCCCTGCTCAATGGTCAGTGCCCTGCTCCCCTAGAGCCCACCATGGCCCTAATCCCTGTGAGCAGAGGATTGGGCTCTTTCCAGCTGCAGGTTAAAACCCTAAGGGTGTGGAGGTCTCACTAACTCCCAGGAGATCTCCTCACTCACAGATATAGAGGGACCTGGAGTATCTGAAGAGCAAGTCTTGTCCAAGAAGGACAGTGCCTGACAGCTTCTTCTCTTGCCCTACCACAGGCTACAAAGACAACGGGGCCTACTGGAGATCCCTGTATGAGACATCCACCTTTGAGGAAGATCTGGAGAAGTTGTATCTGCAGCTGCAGCCCCTGTACCTCAACCTACACGCTTATGTACGCCGAGCCCTCTACAAAAAGTATGGTGCAGAGCACATAAACCTGAAGGGTCCCATCCCTGCCCATCTGCTAGGTAAGGGCTCTGCTTGAGCTACACTGTGTCTCCCACCAGGTGTGGCTGTCTCTGTGCCATGCCAAGAGTTAAGACTGCTCTCTGTTCAGGGAACTGAGTCTCTAGCTGAAGGGAAAAGGTCCCCTGGGATGGGTCTTTAGAGGTGAATCTGCCCCAGGGAAGAGCAGCACAGCTCAGTGTCACAATACAAAATGAGATAAATCACACGCAGACAGCTCTTCTCAAAGAGGAGAGAGGAAAGAGAGAGTTTATTATGAAATTCCAACTTACATAGCATTGCAAAAGTGAACAGTCATTGGAAAAGAAGGTTGCCACCTCTCTAATCACAATGGTCAATACATGAGTCCATCAATTCTCACTTCCTCTAAAGAGGAATGTAAACAATTGCTGTTTGCAGAGATGTGTGTGTGGGATCTGACTCCAGGAATTTGAAAACATCAGAAGGCTAGAAAGAAACATGCAAAAGCAGGGGCGACACGCTCAGCATGGTTTGACCTCTTGTATGGATGGGCTTTACCCACATTGCCCTCATGCAGACAGGGCAGGGACCAGGCAGGGTAGTCCACCTGAGTAGGAGGGAGCTCTCTTCTGGTTATTCTCTTCTCCCTGTCTCTCTCCTGACCCGTGTCATCCTTCTGTGCTTCCCAGGCAACATGTGGGCTCAGTCATGGTCCAACATTTTCGACCTGGTGGTACCTTTCCCAGATGCCACCAAGGTGGATGCCACCCCGGCCATGAAAAAACAGGTCAGTGCTTTTCTAGGCTGCTCTGGGCAAGCTCCTTGGCACCCAGGAACCTTTGACTGTTGCCAACACCCATGTTGCCAAATGCCCCAGTGTTGCCAAAAAAAAAAAAAATCCATGCCTCATCTGTATTCTCCCTACCTTTATATGCCAAGACCTGGATCCAGGTCTAGGTGACTCCAGGAGATCTCCCTGCCCACAACAAGGTTACCCCTGTCCTTCCAGCATTCCACAGCCCCCAGCATCTTCCACTGCCCCTCACCAGGTCTCTGCTCTTTCCCCAGGGCTGGACACCCAAGAAAATGTTTGAAGAGTCAGACCGTTTCTTCACCTCTCTGGGCCTCATCCCCATGCCACAGGAGTTCTGGGACAAGTCCATGATTGAGAAGCCATCGGATGGGCGGGAGGTGGTGTGTCACGCCTCAGCCTGGGATTTCTACAACCGCAAGGACTTCAGGTGCCCATGGGGAGCAGGTGGTGGTCACTGCTGATGTGGTGCTGGGGCAGAAATTGTCTTTGTAGAGTGGGCTGAGGCCACCACAGTGTATCTTGCTCTGTGGTGGTGGCACCCCAACTATGGCACTTCCCTTGATTCCTAAGATGCTGGCAGGAGTCCCCATGGTGGATGTGGGGGCAATTCTCCTGTCCTGGAGAATGGAAAAGCTGATGAACAGGGACAGGGAATGGGCAGGGTCAGCAGGAGATGCAGGAGGAGGAAGAGACCAACCCAGTGGAGTAGGGCCAGCCTGGCCTGGCATCAGATATGGGGAGGGGGCACATGGAAAGGAAAAATAGCTCAAGGGGATGTGATGGTTCCCCGAGGTTTTCACACCACCACTGCCCCCCCTTCTCCCCCAACTCTTGTGTCCTGGTCCAGGATCAAGCAGTGCACCGTGGTGAACATGGACGACCTCATCACAGTGCATCACGAGATGGGCCACGTCCAGTACTTCCTGCAGTACAAGGATCAGCCTGTCTCCTTCCGTGACGGGGCCAACCCTGGCTTCCACGAGGCTGTTGGGGATGTCATGGCCTTGTCTGTCTCCACCCCCAAACACCTGCACAGCATCAATCTGCTGGACCAAGTCATGGAAAACGAAGGTGAGCTGGAGGGCCTACACAGCAAATGTGGGGATGCTGATGGGAACAGCTGGAAATGCAGATGGTCAGGAGGGGCTGGGCAAGGTTGAAGGGCTATGGGACATACACGGTGGCTTTGCATACATGGAGGGGACAGGACCTGTTGGGGACGCCCAGTTCTGGGGCAGAATGACCCACAGAGGGAGAAGAGGTGGATACAGCACTGTCTTGCTCACATCTTCATGTCCTGGGCAGAAAGTGATATTAACTACCTGATGAGCATCGCCCTGGACAAAATCGCCTTCCTGCCCTTCGGGTACCTCATGGACCAGTGGCGCTGGAAAGTGTTTGATGGGCGGATCAAGGAGGATGAGTACAACAAGGAGTGGTGGAACCTCAGGTAAGATTGAATTCAGATCTCTGTGTGGGACAAGGGCCTTAGCTGTCATCCTGCTGGGTGTTTTACTTCTTGTGCTCCAGTTGACTGCAATGGGAATGATGAGCTACACAACCCCTCCCTCTGTCCTCTCACCCCACTGTGTTCCTTCCCACTTTACCCCTCCTCCTCCTCCTCCCCAGGCTGGCCTGACTGTTCCTCTCTCACCCAGGATGAAATACCAGGGCTTGTGCCCACCAGCACTGAGGTCTGAAGATGACTTTGACCCCGGAGCAAAGTTTCACATCCCTGCCAACGTCCCTTACATTAGGTGAGCCAGCAGGGCTGGGGCACAAGGGACACCACTTGGACATAGAAGCAGGATCCCCAGGCCAGATGCCAGTGATGGCAGCTTTTTCCATGGCTGGTGGTACCATCCTGTGTGGGCTGGGTAGCTCCAGAGACCCTGACAGAGCTTCAGAGAAGAAGTCTGGATTTAGGGGAATTTCTCCCTATCCAAGGAAGATGAGCTTATCCACTCTGGCAAACATAAAACACATAATGGGAGAAATGGCCTCAGCAGGTTGAGCTGAGCTGAAGCAGGTGTAGCTCCAAAGCCAGTGATGCTCCTCCAGACTGGGAAGGTGCAATCAGAGGATAAGGGGAGCCCCATCCTCTCTTGCACAGGCACTAGTAGAGTCCATTCCCATTTCTTCATCCCTCTCCACCAGGTACTTCGTCAGCTTTGTGATCCAGTTCCAGTTCCACCAGGCACTCTGTGATGCAGCTGGGCACAAGGGTCCCCTGCACACCTGTGACATCTACCAGTCCCAGAAGGCTGGGAAGATCTTGGGGTAGGTGTGTGGGCAGGGTAAAACCGAGGCATCTATATCCCCAAATACCTTAAAGCCAGCTCAGAGAGCCAGGAGGAAGCACAGCCCCCGGCCATCCCTCCCGTCCCATACCTGGGGCAGGGACACCTTGGGCTGGGTGCCGGGACTGTGATTGCAAAAGCAGCCACTAGATGGTAGCTAGGCCCCTGGCAGGGGGAAGGCTCCCCCCCCCCCTCCTCCTCCTCCTCCTCCTCCTCCCAGCCCCCAGTTCCTTAGGGAAAACAACCCCCTTGCTTCAAGAAAAGCACCTGCAAAATTAACCCTTTCACCCAGGGACTGCTCTGCATCAGGCTGGATTCACTGGAGGGTTTTAATCCATGCAAACCCCTCTTCCCCCCAAGAGAAACGTCCTTCCCTGTGCTCCAGGCTGGCAGCCCTATGGTTCTGGGGTTCAGACTGTACCCAGGGATGCTGATACCAAGAGCCCCAAGGGAAAGAGAGGGGCTGGCAGGCACGAGAGTGATGGGGAACACACTGGAGCTGATTTCTCCTGCCACAGGGATGCCCTGAAGCTGGGTTTCAGCAAGCCGTGGCCCGAAGCCATGCAGCTCATCACAGGGCAGCCCAACATGTCAGCAGAGGCCCTGATGAGCTACTTCGAGCCGCTCATGACATGGCTGGAGAAAGAGAACAAGAAGAATGGGGAGGTCCTGGGCTGGCCCGAGTACAGCTGGACTCCTTATACAGGTATGAAGGCCTCAGGCAAGCACTGCAGGTCCATGATTGACCAGGGCTCAGCCCTCACCAGGTCAGAATGAAATGGAGCTCTCTTGGTGCCCCATGGCCATCCCAAAAGCCACAGGGGGTTTGGATGCTTCTCCTTGATTCCTTGTGGAGCTGAGGCCAAAGGGCATCCAAGAGACCAGCAAGGGTGACCCAACATACCACAGCCCAGAGCCCCCAGCAACAACCATATTTCTCATTTCTCTGTTTTCCAGCCCAAGATGACTCCAGCAAAACTGATTTCCTGGGAATGTCTCTGACCAAAAGTCAAGCCACAGCGGGTGGCTGGGTCCTGCTCGCCCTGGCACTCATCTTCCTGATCACCACCATCTTCTTAGGTGTCAAGTTCTTCTCAGCCAGGAGAAAGGCCTTCAAATCGAGCTCAGAAATGGAACTGAAATAAAGCAGCCACCAGCAGGGCAGCGTAGACAGGGTGCAAGCATGGGCACTTGGCCAGGCTGGCAGCCATGCCATGGGCACACTCGCCAAGGAAGCCATGGGCTTCCACAACCCAGGGTTCCTCTCTCCTATCAGGTCAGACATTCCTTTCCACTATGCAAGAGCTGGAGCAAAGATCTATTTATTTGTCAATGTCTGAATCAGGGGAAAGAGAATTTCAGGCTCCGGCAGGCACGGAGCTGTCACAAGCTGCCCCTGTGCCCAGGGCTGGAGCTGGTCCAGCCTGGTCACCCACCAGCCAATTCTGATCTGTGGGTAAAGCCACAGAGACTTGAGTGACAGAGGGCAGTTTGGGGAGGGATGGAGCACATCCCGGTTTGCCTGCTGCCAGGCTGTTCGCTTGCATGGATGAAAAATAAAACTATGTCTTGTCACCCTTTGAGCAGCAGCTCAGCTTCTTGCATGTGGGCTGGGGGCTCAGTGGAACAAGGCTCTCAAGCAGAAGAGCTGCCACCCCACCCTGTGCAAGCATAGGGACCAGCCTGGCTTTGGGGCAACCTAAGTGCAGCACCAAGCTTCCCTCCTCCCCATCTGAAAGATCAGCATCCCTTTGCAGCATATCCATCCTCCCCTGAACTGCAGTTCCCATCAGAGCTGACAGCTCGTGGGTTCACGGTGCAGCACAGTGCCTAAAAGAGGGGCTGAGCCAGGGCAAGGAATCCCCAAAGTCCAGACAGGAACAGTTTAAAGGGCTGGGGAGTCACCAAGCCCAGGCTGGGACAAGGCTGGAGCTCATGACTGCTGTGACTCCAGCACTCAATGACACATTTACATAAGAGCAGGAGGGGGGGGGTCCAAGGTCAGCGATCGCCTCCTGCCCTCCAGCTCCTGATTATCTTGGGATCAGCCGCGCTTGAGGCCCACCCGCTCTCCCCCCTCCCCATCCTCCCCGTTCCCGGCCTCGTCTTTCTTCTGCTTCTGTAAATAAAACTTCATATTTGTTCTGCAGTGATTAGGTGCAAAACTAATCCCAGGCTGGGGATTATTGCAGCCTTAAAGAGCTGTGATCTGCTGCAGCCCGAAGCAGCAGGGGAAATGAGGGGATCTGGATGATCCACCCGTCCCTCTCCCATCCCATGGCCTCTGCCCTCGGTCAGGTTTTACACCGGGGAGCTGAGGCTTGGGAGCGGCTTATTGCACCTGGCAGAGGAGCAGAAGGCAGGTGTCTGCCCGCCCACGCTCGGGGGTTTGTTTGCTTTTACATCCTCCTCGAGCACAGGACGCCCACGGGGAGGTGGCACCGGGGTTGGCACGGGGGTGGCACGGGGATGGCACGGGGGGTGATGGGGGGATGGCACGGGAGGATGACACGGAGGGTGGCAGGGGGGTGGCACCCCAACCGTTCTGCCCTGGTCCCCATATCCTAGGATATCCCATTCTGCTGGTCCCCATACCCCAGGATATCCCAGGATATCCCAGGAGCAGCAGCCCCGGGCTCCGGCGCTCACACGGCATCCTTCCCTCACCACATCCTGGTGCATCTGCTTTACATCCCGGCACACCAGGCTCCCTCCTCTCCCCCCCTTCCCGGCAGTGCGTTGCTCGTGGAGCACAGACCTGGCACGGTGAGAGCTGAGTTGGAAGCCAAGTGTATTTTCAGCCTGGGAAAGCAGGCTGGTGCAGGTGTGCTCCATCCAGCTCAGTGCCTCACTGGTAATTTTGAGCTCTTTGGCTCCTTTCTGCCCCATTAGTGGAGGAAAAGAGGTCTCCAAGATCATCAAGATCCTGCAAGTTTCATGAAAATTGCTTTCTGGAGAAGAGGATTAAAAAAAAAAAAAAAAAAAAAAAAGAACCACACTGAACACTGTCAGTCAGGGACTGCAACGCACACTCAGCCCTAGTTACACATCAGAGAATCCACCAAGCAGCTGAGTTTGTTCTACCACGCACATGAGGGTGGATGATGGGTGCCCTGAGCTGTGTCCAGAGGCAGACAGACAACCCAGCCCCACCAGAAGATAGAGGCAGACACCAGGCTCCTTCAGCACGGGTCCAAGCCCTGTGCAGCAGGTGGGATTGGACACCAGCCAACCTTCCACACGGGGCCAAGGTCCACACGGCAGATGGGATGGGGTTGGACACCTCACTGCCTTCAACACAGGTGCAAAGTCCACCCAGGAGATGGGGCTGGACACAAGGTTATGCCCAGTCCAGCCTAGGGGGAGGCTGAAGGTCCCACCTTGAGCTCAGCTGGAGCTTCTTGGCTGAGATTGGGGAGCCTGGGTGAAACTTGTGAGGGCAGTGAGGGCTGGCTGGTGCCCCGAGGGTTCTGCCCAGCCAGCAGCAGTGTTTTACGAGAGAGCTTTAAACCGAGGATGATTTCCCTTCCCCGTTGTGATAACATCTGGAGAGATTTTGCTGCCTTCTGGCTTCTGCATCATGCTTGCAGCTGAAATTAGGAGGCTCAGCAAAATCGCTCCCTAAGGAGAAAAAAAAGAAACGTAAAAGCAAAAAAAGGAAGAGATTCCCCCTCAATTCAAAGAACTCCTAGAGGGGAGCTCAGGAGGCAGCGGGTACTGAGGTTTGGGGGGCTGCTTTGCACCCCCCTGCCTGTACATGGAGCTTACAGAGAGATTTGCTTTAAAATCACATGAATTCAAAGCAAGAGAAACACTCTGGGTTCCCTTCACCAGCACAAGGACCCTTTGAGCATCAGAGAAACCCATTTTTAATATTTTTAGGTCCATTATCCCCCACAGAAAGGCGGCTGGGGATTCCCACACCCCACAGCCCCTTGGTGCTGGTGGGGCCTGGCCAAGGCAGGTCTATTCTTAGCTGACGGGTGGCCAGGCAGGAGCAGACAGGGTGCACAGGGCTGCGTTCTTCACATTCCCCTTCCCCGGGGACGAGGAGAGCCTGGAAATGTGCAGCCACAGCTTGGCAGCAGCTGGGGGCCATCAGAAGGGGCCACCGTGGGCAGAGGAGAGGGGTGAGGTGGCGCTGGGGGGGTCTCAGGGGACAGCAAAATTGTGGAAGGGATGTCGTGAGCTGCAGTAGGGACTGGGAAATCTCCATCCCTGCAGCTCTCTGCCCTTGGCTTCAGTCCCTGAGAGCACCGTCCTTCCCTCCCCACTGTTCAAGCAGGACTGAGGGGCATAAAGGTGAATTTGGGGGTGAGGGGAAAAACTCCATGTTCCCCCCCCCAAGCAAGTTCAGAGTCCCCCCAGCTCCATGCCCAAGGTAGAATTTCCTACCAAGGGGGACAGGGACAGATCCAAAGCAAATGACAACTCCACCCTCCCCATGTCCATCCTTGATGGAGGGGTGTCATCCATGCCTGTGGACACCCAGTGGGGTCCCATCCTCACCAAGGGATGCATCCAGGGGTGCCAGCTGGGCCTCCCCAGCCCCACAGAGTCCCCACCCTGCATGGGCAACATCACCCTGTCTCGGGGTTCCTCAGCAGCAGGACCCCAAAGCTCTGCCCATGTCCCACCCCTCAGGGCTCCCCCCTGAGCTGACATTATCCCACTGAGGCATGCCAGGACACAGGGAAGGAATTGTCCCACACCAAAAGTGCTGGGAAGTTGGCACTCAGCTCCTGTGCCCCCTTGCCCAGGAGAGTTTCCAGTCAGACAGACCCACTGCAGCCTCTGCCAGCACCCCCTTCCCACAGCTGCATCCTGCCTTCCCCTGCTCTTCCCTGCAGCATCACGAGTTATTGCAGCCTGCAGGCCCCATCCATCCTCCTGGCAGGTGAGTCACGAGCCTGCCCCGTGCCTCAGTTTCCCCTGCTGTGCAGTGAGGACAGGCAGGATGCCAGGGGGGCTGTCATGAACTGAGCGGGCCACGTCCCAGAGCAGAGTCTCCGTGGCTTTTCCTGCCACTTGCACGTGGCTTTGTCAGGAAACAATGTCCGTGACTTGGTTTAATGTCACTGAGTCCTTTCCAGACTTGCAGTCTCTCAGGGCTGGGAAGGCCCAGGCTGATGAGGGTTCAATTTGGCTGCACATTTTACCCTGGTTTTGGGGTTTTGTTTTATACTTAACAAACAAACGGTGTGGAAGTGAGAGCCTGAAAAAATACATCAAGATTCAGAGTGGTGAGGCAGAGAAAGGAGTCAGAACAAGGTGCATCCTTCCACCTGCAAAATAAATTTACAGCCCAAAATCCTCCCTCCCGTGTCACATCCATGGAGCATCTTCCAAAAGTGAAGGGCAAAGCAGGGGCATGAGCCATGCCAGGCAGAAGGATACCTGAGAGTGTCTGGGGACAGTCCTGGTGGCTGGAAGCAGCTCTGGAGACCATGAAAGCCCTGTCTCTCCCTCCCCAGCTGTGTTTGCAGTGTGGCTCTAATTACAGAAATATGGAGAAATGTCGTGTCTCAGTTGGCAAACATCTCTCCCGGCAAGCTCCAGCCAACAGCTGCCACGCTGGGATCTGAGTGGGCTCCCATCCCCTCCATCCCACACCCCCCATCCCAAATTCAAACCCCATTAAGGCTGCACCTCCTTTCCCAATGTGCCCAGGGCAGCCCCTCACTGAGTAGGTGATAATTTCCTGCACAGATTATAAATCCCTGCACTCCCAGGAGCAGGGAGGGGGAGGACACCCTTGGGAAGCACCCAGGTCTCCTTTGCCCTTGGAAACCAGGTAGTTTCCCACTGATTCCCCAGGGTGTGGGAAGGAATAAAAAAAAAAAAATAAAGGGAAAGGAGTAAAACCTCAAAAACATTTAGTGAGGAGGAAGAGGAGGAGGAGGAGGAGGAGGAGGAGGAGGAGGAGGAGGTGGAGGAGGAGGAGAGAGAAGCAGAATTGAGTGAGAGAAGAGGAGGAGAGCAGGGCAGGAAGAGAGAGGATTACTGCTCAGTTAAATTAGAGGGAGCCCTTCAGCTGACTTGAACAGCAGGAGAATTTGCCCAAAGACCCCAATTTTTCCAATTTGGGATAAAATGTAAGCACGGGATTAACTACAAGCATATGGTTAAAACCCAGGGAATTGAAAGAAGTCTGGGCATAAAGTGCTTCAAAGAGGGCAGGGAGGCAGGGCATGGACTGACAGCTGGATGGATGACCTGGCTCTACAGGGATGCACCCAGAGGATGGAGGAGCTGAGAGGGGACTGGAACAGCCATGGGTGCACTGGGAGACTCCTGGAGCTTAGTGAATAATAAATAACCTGAAAGAGAATGACATGACTCAACTCTGTATGCAAGGGCTGTGCAGGGGAAGAGGGCTGGTGGGAGAGGCTCTTCCTTCCACCAGCCACGTGCTGGAACAAGATACCCTGGTTGGAGAAAGTGGGGTCAAAGTGGCCCCACTGCTGGACAAACCTTTCTGGGGTCATTGCACAGCCCCAGCCCTGGCAGAGGGGCTGGGGGGAACCAGGGCTGTGCCCTGCCCCATGCCCAGAGCCGTGTTGGTGCCCCCACACTCCACTCTGGGGACCCCACAGAAGGGCTCTGAGCCAGCACGTGCCCCTCCTGTCAGACACATCCTTGTCCACGTGATGTGTCCACGAAAATCCTGGACTGATTTATGGGATGAGAGGAGGGCAGGAGGCCAGCCTTAAATCCTGACTGCCTGGTGATTAATAATCATAATTACTATCATATTAGCTGTAGTAGTAATAGTTTGCTTTCCCCTGCAGAACTGGTCATCCAGGAATCTCAGAGAGGTTTCACCAGGCCAAGTGACCGATGTCCCTATTTTCTAAAGGAAATTGCGGCACAGAGCTGTCTCCCTTGAGTCACACAGTATATCAACAAGAAAACAGAGGAGGCAGGAGTCTGGACTCTGTGTCCCTCTCCCTCCCCCATGCTATTAAGCTGCATCTGTGTAATATAGAGCAAAACATCCTCCACGACTCGCAGTAAATCACGGCAGAGGCAGTGTGCAGAGTGGATGGGGGGAGATAATGGGTTTTTCACCCTCTTCAACAATAGAACAAGTTTTTCTGCGTTAGGGAAGGCTGACTTCTCTGAGAGATGGAGATAAAAACAGCACCGAGGCTCTGAAAAGGGCACCTGCCTCACCTACTTGCATGGCTGGCTCAGGAACTGGAGGCAACCCGGGCAAACCACGCTGTGGGTCAGGTGCCCCACTGGCATGGTCTGGTCCACATGGGCATCACTGAGGTGCACTGGAATATTAATTGAAAATCCCAGCAAAACACTTCTGCTGATGATAATGGACCGTAATCCTCTTAGACCAATTTCATGCCTGAAAAATCATGCATAACAAAATAATAATAGAAAGCCCCTCAGTGGGGGCTGTCCTTAGCAGTGGACACAGGAGGAGAGGGTCAGCCAGAGTGGATTTCTCAGGAAGGAAAAGGAGCTGGTCCCCTTGGCCTTCCCCCCTGAGGTGGGCAGAATTGAATTGGGTCTAGGTCTGAACGTTCTCTCTAGCAGTGCAGCATCAGCAGGTGACCCCGATGTCCCACAGACACCTGGGGACCCCACCAGGACCCCCGTGCTCTCCAGACCCCATGGGGCTTTCTGTGACCCCAGAACCCTGGAACCTCCTGTATTCTCCATGTCCACCAGAGCTTGCCCTGGGCTCTCCATGTCCCTCAGAGTTCTCAGGACTCTCAGAACGCTCCATGTTCCTCAAGGATTCTCCATGCCCGCAGAGCCCTGAGCCAGGACGGGTGGTCTCATGCCAAGCCCCCCCTAAACAAGCAGCCAGTCCCCCCCTCCCTCCCGCCCCGCACGCCCCTTCAGCACCACCTCGGCTGGACAGCGCCAAGTGCGGGGCCCCGCACCCCCGGCCCCTCAGGAACAGCCTGATCTCCTCCTCGGAACCTCGGGGAACCTCTGGGAGCACCCTCACCTCCTCCCAGGCACCCCCCCGGAATTCCAACGTCCGACAAGTCCCCCCGGCCCCCCCCCTTCCCTTGCATCCCCTTTTTCATCCCCTGACACTCCTACTCGGCCCCCTTGCCACTGACCGGCATCCTCTCCCCTTCTGCACCCCTTGACTACCCCTCCTCAGCACCCTCCTCCCTCTGCTCCTGACACCCCAGGCGCCCCCTCCTCAGCACCCCTCTCCTCTGCTTACACCCCTGCACCCCCTCCTCAGCACCCTACTCATTTGATCCTGCACCCCTGTACCCCTCCTCAGCACTCTCTCCCCTGCTGCACCCCTACGTCCCCCTCCTCAGCACCCTCTCCCTGCTGAACCCCTGTACCCCCTCCTCAGCACCCTATCATTACCTCTTGCCACCTTTTGTACCCCCTCCTCAGGCACCCTCTCATTGATCTGCACCCCTTGTACCACCTCATTCCAGCACCCGCTCCCCTGCTCCTGCACCCTGAGTCCCCTCCTCAGCACTTTCCCTTCTGCACCCCAGCGCCCCCTCCTCATGACCCTCTTCCCTGCTGACCCTGCGCCTCCTCAGCACCCTCTCCTCTGCCCCTGCACCCTTTCACCCACAGACATTGCCCCCTCCAACCCCTGCACCACAGCAATAACCCCCTCTTCTCGACTCTGCAACCTTCTGCATCTACTCCTCCCCGCACCCCTTGTGCACCACCCGCACCACCCCTCTTCTCAGCACCCCCTGCACCCCGGCGTGCCCTCCTATGCACCCACAAGCACCCTCAGCGCTCTTCATCACTCCACCACCTCCTACCATCCCCACCGTCAGCTCCGGCCACCTCCCCCCAGCGTCTTCCTCCTCCGCACCCCTCTCCAGCACCCATTCCTTCACCACCCCTTCCTCCAGCGCCCCCAGCCACCTTCAGCTTTCATCTCACCCGAACCCCAAATCCCAGCACAACCTACAGTTTCCAACACCCCAACCCTCCAGGACATCGCCTTGCCAGCACCCCAAGGACTCCATCCCCACCCTCTCAAGCACCCCTCCCCCTATCCCAGGCCCCACACGGACTCTCCCTTAACCCCCTACCTAATCCTTCCCAGTCCAGCACCCCAAAGCCTCTTTCACCTCTCAGCACCCCTGTCCCAGCACCCTCCAAGCGACCCCCAATCCCCGCACCCCCAGCACCCACCTGCTCCCCCGCCCCGCCCCGGGAGGAGGCCCCCCCGCCCGCGGGGCCGCTGCCAGGACGGGGCGGTGTGCGGTGTGCCGGTTGCCTCGGATGCCGGGGGTAAGGGGGAGCCCCGGGGGCCGCCGGGGGGGTGCGCGGCACCCGGACGGCAGCTATTTGTTGCTGCCTGACGGATACCCGGAGCCTCCGGCGCAGGCCGGGGTGCAGCTGGTGCTAAGCACTCATTGGGCGATTTCTACTCTTTATTATTTATTCTATTATTTTCTCCCGCTTTCAAGCGGGTCCTCCCCCATCTCTCCCCCGCTTATTCCCCACTCCCATCCTCATCCTCGCCCGGCCGCCCCCGCCCGGGGCCGTGGGCGCGGCAGGGCGGGCGGAGGGTTCACCCTTCCGGCACCGGGAGCATGGCGAGCCCCGGGCCGGTGGGCTCCAGAGCTCGATGTCAGCACCCTGGGGTGAGGCGGAGCGGGGGCCGAGCGGGCCGGGCCGTGCCGAGCCGCTCGGGGCCGGCGGGCCCCCGCGCTCCCCGCCGCGCCCGCGGCAAGTCCCGCTCCTGCTCTCGGGGCGCGCCAGAGAGCGCGGAGCCCGATTGCCGGTACGCTGGGGCCATTTGTGGCCCCCAAAACACCTACCTGGACACCATCATTCGCAAAATTTGAAGGGACAAATTAGTGTATTACCGAACCCCCAGGCGTGCCGCTCCGTTCCCCCCCTCGGCACCCCAACTTCGAAGCACAGTCGCGAGGGGAGACGAGGGGGGGGAAAGGCAGTGAAGGTTTCCCCCGGGGGCACGGAGGCGCCCCTGTGACCTGTCCCCGAGGGGGGAGAGGGGTGGGCGACAGCCGGCAGTGTCCCGAGGGTATTTATAGACCGGGCCAGACACAGGGGGAGGCCAGCCCCGCCTCGGTGTGTCCCGGGGGTGGGGACACCGCGACCCCCCCCCCAGTCCCGGGGCCGGGCCGGGTGTCCGGGCGGGCGGGATCTGAGGGGGTCACGACCGGTGGAAACGGGCCAGGGACAGACCAGCGGTACCCAGAGCAGTCCGGGCTCGCTGCCTGTTTGCCTTCAACTCTGCGCTCCCGGCGGCAGCCGTTCCGGTTGAAAATGTTGCCATTTGATGTTTGCTCCGAGTAATCCCTTTATACGAATTGTTTTTGGGGTCTGGTTTCGTGCAAATAAAGCGGAATAAGTTCCGGGGGAGCACTGGGGTTGAGTGTGGCTGAGTGGGGGTGAGGGCGACTTCTCTGCCCCCGCTCCAACTCTTGGGCACCCCAGTAGGGGCTGGGTGCCCCCGACAGGCTGGGATGACAGGATGGGGACCAAAGGGACTGGGGTGCCCCAAAAAACTGAGCTCTGGGGGCTTGTGTGGGGTGCCGGGGCTGTGCACCTCCCCACCGCCCCGGCTCATCTGGTGGGTTCCTATGGTGTCCAAGTTTCGTCGAGTGGGCAAAAAAATTCACTCGGCGCTGCCATACCCTGCCGGATCTGCCACTGCATGGGCCCTGGCAGTGACTGACGTGACCCTCAGGGGATGAAAAGTGAGAAAAACTGTCCCTGGTTCCTATCAGTTCCCTGGGAACGAGCGGCGGGGGAGCAGCTAGGGCCACGCGGTTGAGGGTGACAGCGTGAGAAAACAGCCGCGCACTGTTCCCTGCCCATTCCCTGGTACTCTCCTTGGCCCACTCCTATAGCCCATTTCCATGCCGTTGTCTGCCCATTCCCTGTCCTCTGCCTTGCCCTCTCCTTGCCCACTCCTTAGCCATTTCCTGCCCGTTCCCCTGCCCATTCCTGCCCTCTCCTTGCCTCTCCTTGCCCTCTCCTTGCCCTCTCCTTGCCCACTCCCTGCCCATCCCCTGCCCGTTCCCTGCCCATTCCCTGCCCGTTCCCTGCCTGTGCTCTTCCAGCCGTGTCGGGCACCAGCTGGGTTCTGCCAAAACATCACCCCATGCTCCCCCGCGGCAGTTTCGTGCTGTGACAGGTGTTGGGAGACACCAAACCAGCGCATCTAATACATCTTTGCTGCAGGCAGTGAGTTTTTTCCGTGCCTGGGGGTGCTTTCACCCCCAACACCGCAGCTCCCATGGGTGTAGCTACTCCTGATCAGTCCTTGTTGCAGCCAGAGGGGCCCAACTCTTCCCTGCCAAGGCTGGTAGTGTGGCACCAAGGGAAAATCTGCAGGTGAGGGCAGGGCAGAAGGCAAATTGGGGGTGAAAAAAACCCCAAGGAGACCTGGCTCTGCAGCTCCTTCCCATCCTGGTCTTGGTCACATCCCCGTGCTCAGCACAGCTTGCTCCGGCGCCCTGCCAGCCCTGTAAATCCTGTCCTGCGCCAGCCCAGCCAGGATCCAAACTGGATCCAGTCCATGGAGCTGACCCTGGATGGGGAAACTGCTCATCACAGGTGGGGAGTGTGCCCCAGGAGTAGGGCTTTGGGAGAAGTTCCCCTCCTTGTGCTGTCCTCCAACTGGCTAAGCAATTTGAATATAGAAGGATCGGGAAGAAGGAACTGGGAAACGTTTGTCTGTGGTGGTTTGTGCTGTTTGCAGCATCAGCACCAGCATCAGCTCTGTGTGGGAAAGGGAAAGGTGCTGGAGTGGCAGTCCCCCATAAAAGGCCACCAAGGGGCTGTCAGAGGATGGATTGAAGCAGGAGACTTCTGCAGCATCACTGGGGGCAATGGTTTTACTGTGAGGCATCCTGCAGAGCTGGGATTCTGCAGGTGCCATTGGGGAGAGCCCTGATGTCCCTGGGAGGGGTCCCCCCACCCTACCAGGTCCCAGAAGTTGGTGCTGCACTGTGCAGAGGTTTCTCTTGCATTTGGGTGAATTTCCCAGTGAGGCTGGAGTGCAGCAGGGTTCTGGAGCATGCAAGCTGCAGATGCCATTCCTGGGTAATCCAGGAGATTAATTGGGGTCTGGGCTGGGAGGCAGCCTCCAAATGGACCCTCTGCTCAGACTTCCTTCAGCTCCAGGCTGGAGCTGATGCCAAATGCTGAGGGAGATGGTGCAGGGGGGGGACGTGGCATCCACCACATTAGCATCCAGCCCCCTGTCACATCCCAGCAAACCTGTCCCAGAGCCCAGCACTCCCCGATATCCTGAAAAAAACCCAAAATCAAACCAAATCAGAGCTCACCCCAAGGTAAGGATGGAAGTGGCTCCATGTGGGCTGGATGACGTGGGCTGTGCAGTGCTGCCACACGCTCTGGCAAGGCAGCAAGTCTGGCCCCAGCCCAGCCTAGGTGGCTGCAGTGCCAGGAGGGAATGGAGCAGCACCACTCCCTGCCTCAGTTTCCCCTTTCCTTCACTTGAGCATTTTACTTTTTTGGGCACAGGGGCCACAAAGCCTATTGGGGGTCTGGACTTTACCTTTAGCCCAAATGCGCAATTATCCTATAAAGCATTAGGAGAATCATTAATGTGATGAGTTTCACCCCTGCTTCCCATGAAGCCAAGCCTCACACTCACTCCTCCTCTTGCCCCTTGCCTGACTTCAGTCAAATCTGAGCAAGGGTGGAAAGTCTCTGAGATAACTCAGGTCCCTGATAAGCTCCTGGGAAGAGGCTGCAGCTCTCCCCTCTGCCTGCAGTGCTGTTCAGGGACAGATTGCCCGTTAGACAGCAGAGAGTCCCCACATGCCAGTGGTGAGATGTCAAGGCTGCAGGAATTGGCCAATCCCAGCAAAACTGCCTCCACTGAGAAACCCCCTCCTTTGGGTCTCCCTGTCCCCACAGTCACAAATTCACATTACACAGGGGACACTTTCTCTCTCTGAACAGCAGAGCAGTACCTGGGACAGTGTGGGCTGAGGTCAACCCCTCTCCCCCCAGACCTGTCCCAAGTGTCCCCAGGGAACCTGTCTTCGCACAAGCCAGTGATATCAAAAATCACAAGCTCTCCCCCTGCACCCAGGCTGTCCCCAATCCCTGTGGGTCCCCAGCACCCCTCTAAGGTTCGTGCTCTCCTGCCTCCCTGCAGACCGCAAGTTCCTCATTGCCAACGCCCAGATGGAGAACTGTGCCATCATCTACTGCAACGATGGATTCTGTGAGATGTTTGGCTACTCCCGCGTGGAGGTGATGCAACAGCCCTGCACCTGCGACTTTCTCACCGGCCCTGACACCACCAAGAGCTCCATTGCCCAGCTCACCCAGGCCCTGCTGGGCTCCGAGGAGTGCAAGCTCGAGATCCTCTACTATCGCAAAGACAGTAAGAGTCACTTTGTGGGGTGATCCAGTGGTGGGAGGTATGACCTGCCCTGGATTTGGGCTGTGAGAAGCCAGTGGTGGGAGGCAAACAGGATCTGATGCTACCAAGGCATCAGCACTGGCATCAGGGCTTTGCTGAGAGCAAATCCATAGTGGCTTCTGGTGAGATGGAAGCATCTCTGCTGTCATGGAACACATTGGGACCTTGAGCAATAGAGGATGTTGCCAGATTATTTGGGAATCAGGTCATTTGTGAGCACTTGGGGATGGCTTGGAGCTCCTGGGACAAGCTATGTCATTGCTTGTGGGATCCCTGCACCAGGAATGACAATCCAGTGGGAAGCCCATGGAGAAGTCAGGCTGGGACACAGGTCTGCCAGTCTGTGCTCCAAGATGAGATGAGACAGACCCCCTTCTCTTCTGAGAGTGGGTGCAGCCAACAGCCTCAGAGCTGCCTTTCCAGTGAGCAGGATGCGGCTGTGCGTGCACAGATGGAATTACGTTAAGATGAAAATGAAGCTTTGATGGAAAATACGAGTGATTAGTTCTAATACGGCAGGAAGTTAAATAAATATTTAGTGCTTGATGCTGCAAAACAGCAGTAGCCAGGGCTGCCAGGGGCAGGGAAATGCAGGTCTGGTGCTCATGGGAGGTTAAAAATATAAAGTGTTTCCTTTTTTTAACCTGTGGAGCTTTCCCATTGCTTCAGATTTTATGGATGGGGGGTTGGCCCAAGCACAGGGCTGCAGCCCATTGCTGGCAGCTCCCAGCCAGTTAGAGGAGAACCACTGGAAGCAAAAGGAAGGAGCAGGCAGGAACCCTGGCTTCCAGCCCAGTACCCTATCTTGGGGGCTGGCACCTGGGTGTCCTGGCCTCCCTCCCAGACCCTATCTCCCGGGCTGACATCCAGGTGCCAGTGTATTGGCCCCTGGAGTTATTCACTGGCAGCACCTCTGTGTGTTATCCCGGCGTTATCCCAGCGGGACCTGACCCTGTGTGGTGGCAGGATCAGGCCACTCCGTCGAGGCTCTTCCTGTGGGGCCAGTCCTGAGTGGAGAGGGGCCATGAGAGGTGCCAGGTCTGGGAGCAAGTCCCTCCCTTCAGCAGTTGCAGGGCCTGGATGGAGCCCTGGAGAAGTGGCACACGCTGTCCCCCTGCTCCCACCCCAGTGCCACTGCATGGCCATGCACTGGCTGTGGCAAGGACAGCATCTGCAGCCCTGCTCCCTTCCCTCCCTCCCTCCCTCAGGATACTTTCCCATTCTGTCCCTGGGGACTACTTGGCTTGTGAGCCTGATCCATCGCCATGCTCCCTGCTTTGAAGCATTCCTGCTGGGCTCACGGGATGCTCGGTGCTGTCCTCAGAGCCCTGCTCTTCCTCTAGGCCATGGGGAACTCTCATTGCAGCTCTCAGATGCTTTCTTCTCCTTTTTATTAAAAAAGAGGGGAGAGAAAAAAAAAAAAAAAAAAACCAGAAGCAAACCCTTCATGTCTATTTTTAAAACCCAACCCCACCAGCAGTATGCTTTCCAATTGTTTCCCCCCAGCACTCAGCCTGCGACCGCTCGGCCCATTATAAATGGGTCTTATCGGCAAAGAAAAGGCTTTTGCATTATAGGGAGCTGCTGCTTAATTAGCCGGCAGAGCTCCGAACCTGCCTGTCCTCTTTTTCATACCAGCAGCACCAATCTCCAGCCTCAACCTGCTGTTTATTACTGCGGTACTCCGGGCTCTGCAGCTCGCGGGGTTGTTTCCTCGCTCTTCTGGCTGACAGAGGCAATATTATACCCAAAATCTGCCCGTTGGAGCCACCTGAGCAGGGCCAGGGTGGGATGGATGCAGGGAGGTAGGAAGGGGCCACCCAAGGGTGTCTGGGCCAGGGGGTTCTGGGGTCGGGGAGGATGCTGAGTGATAGGGGGTGTGTGTCCCTGGGGACAGCCTGGCTGCTTGGTCCCCACCCAGATGCCCATGCTGTCATCACCTAATTATAAACAGAGCCAAACCAGCCCAGAGTGCCAACAGTGAGCCCAGCTCCAAAATGGAACCAAGAATCAAGTACCTGTGGGGGAAGGTGGGACCAGCCCAGGCAGGGCAGTTGTCCCTCCCTGCCACACCAGTCCCTAAAAAAGGCCTTGGAAAGAGGGAAGAGTTCGTTCACAGCGCGTGTGGGCTCTAATCCCTAGCTCCAAGCTGGGAGATCAGTGAAAAGTTAATTTCCTTACAAGATGCTACACAGCTGGAACTGGCCCAGACAGGGGGGTCAGCACGGGATCAGCTCCTGCCACAGCGAGGAGCAGCCATGGCCAGCAGCCCTGGGCACACACTGTCCACTGTGGCCAGGGTGAGCTCAAATCCTCCAGCATCCCCTGAGGACAACATTGAGGAACTGCTGGAGCTGAGCTGCATCCTGGGTTGGCTTTTCACCCCTCCAGGGGTGATATGCTTTGCAGCAAAGCCACTGGCCAGGGCTCATGGGTCCCTAGAGTGGAAGGTGGCCACAGGTGCTGAGTGCCACAGTGCTAGCATGGCTTGAGCAGCAGCAGCTGGTGCCACTCGCTCTGTTTAATCTGCGTGAATGTGATGCTGATGAATATGAAAGGGGAGATGTGGCTGTGACAGCTGGAGCAGCTGGTGGGGCAGCCCCAGCACCTCCATCCTGTCCTCTCCTGGGCAGAGCCCACAGCTTGTCCCCTCCAGCAGCAGGCCGTGTCAATCCCCTTGGAACTGGCATTAGGGACTGGGATCAGGCCAGCAAACTCCTAACACTGGTGTGGAAGCCAGGATTTCTCCCTGGGGACTCCGGGAGTGGGAGGGTCAGAGAGTGATTGGGGTGCTCCATACCACTCAGCATATCCCCCCCCAACAGATCCCCATGAGGGACCCCAGCAAGCAGCCAAGCAGGCACAGGTTGGGAAGTGTCACCACTCCCAAAACGGGCAGGGGCACTCATGTGACAATGTCCCCTCTGTCCCCAGCCCAGGGCACATCCATGGCACTGCACATCTCCAGCAGCTGCTGCCAGGAAGCCTGGCTAAGGCAGGGGGATGGATCCAAACAGGGTTTCTCCATAAAGCTTTGTAAACAACAACATGCGACGTACCCAGCGGGTGCATTGGGAACAGGAGGGCAAATCCCACTGATCCCACTGGATCCTGGCACTGTCAGGGATTTGGTGCTGGCAGCCCCAGGGAGCATCTGCTCCTGCCCCATGGTGGAGTCAAAGCAGGACTAAAGGGACTTCTTGGAAGGCACAGCCAGCTCAGAAACCCCAACCCCAAGTTGAGCTCTTGGCTTGTACAAACCCATGGGGTTTATGCCAAGCTAGGGCTGTTTGCTGTTTGTTTTAAGGGTCAGTCTGTCACCTCAGGAAAGGGATGGACACCGTGGCCCAGCTCCAGATGGGCACTTATAAACATCTCACCTCACAATGGCAAAAGCTCTGGCCCCAGAGATCCTATGGTGTGGAGACAAATCTGCCATCCTTGGCATGGCTGTGCTGCAGCTCCAGGAACCCCCATTGCCCTGGCTGTGCCCCGGGGTGACTAGGGCAGAGAGCTGGAAGAGACATATTTTTCATTCTCTGC
>JAGMWU010000106.1:97073-107094 GCA_018697195.1 Certhia americana | reverse complement strand
CTGGGATTTGGGGATCCAACATCTCTCCATCCCAGCTGGAAAAGGAGCAGGAATTTCTGGGATTTGGGGATCCAGCATCTCTCCATCCCAGCTAGAAAAGGAGTGAGGAATTTCTGGGATTTAGGGGTCCAACATCTCTCCATCCCAACTGGAAAAGGAGCAGGAATTGCTGGGATTTGGGGACCCAACATCTCTCCATCCCAGCTGGAAAAAGAGCAGATCCAGAGCAGGGAGATCCCCCTGCCCATCCCTGCAGGTCCCATCCTGTAGAGGATCCTCCAATGGTCCCAGAGCTCCTCCTTGCAGCAGTGTGGGGATCAGGCCCCTCAGTTCCACATTCCCACCAGGAATGTTGTGCTCAGGTGAGGATTTCCAGCTTTCCCAGCTCAGGAAAGGAACCAGGAGCTGACAGCAGGGACAGGCTCCCACCGAAGCTCCCCGGGCTGGGCTGTGAGGCCAGGCTTGCAGCAGAATTCCCAGCAGAGAGCTCACGAGAGGGAAAGGTGCCCCAGGGCTGAGGAACAGCTGCTGAGAGAGATCAGCAGATTTCCCAGAACGGGCTGATGGAGCAAAAAAATAACCCGGAGTGAGCCAGAGCCACATCCCCCAGCACGGAATCTCTCTGCTCCCTGTGACAAACCTTACAGCACACCCACTCCCCTTCCCTTCTTTTCCCTTCCCTTCCTTTCCTTTCCCTTTTTTTCCCTTCCCCCAGCCCCACGGAGGGAAAGAAGAGCTTCACACTTTCCCTAATACCAGCTGGTTCATTTATATTGCAGAAGTTCCCTGAGACAGTTCCTGACAGCGATATCCCCAACAAGGGCCTGCAGAGCATTTGAATAAAGCCAGGAGAGAGGCTCCAGATTCCTGCAGAAAGCTTGGAAAATCCAGCTGGGCCTCCCCCCCCCCCCCGAAAAAAAAAAAAAGGAAAAGGGATTCCTGCTCTGGGGATGAGTTATTCAGGTAGGAAAAACCTGCCAAGACCCCGAGTGAAGGCATTCCAGCACTGCCCCATGTCCCCAAGTGCCACATCTAGATGAAATCCTTCCAGGGATGGGGACTCCCGTCGTGCCTGTTCCAAGGATTTCTCCCTCTTTCAGTAGGGAATTTTTTTCTAATAGCCAAGCTGAACCTTCCCCTGGAAAGGGATTTCCAGGCAATTCTGCTCAAACTGTCTGGTTCTGAAATTATCGGGGTGTTTCGGGTGTTTCCCAATATCTCTGGAAATCAGGCAAGTCAGGATTTTGTGATCCTCCACTCTGAGTGCCTAAAACAGAAAAGGATCATTTCCATTTCCTTGTGAAAGCGAGGGGGGGGAAAAAAATCTGGAAAAACAGGTGCTTTCAAAGCTTCCAAGGCGCAAACTAAATGACAAAACGCAGGAGCATTTCATTGTTTTGAGTTTGGAATAAAAGACAGATAATTAGGAAATTGGGAGCCGATTCATTTCCCAAATTTACTCAGGCACGAAGCACTGAGCTCTGGTGATATTTGCTTACCTCGTCATTATGCAAAAAATATATTAGCTAATTATTTTGACTAATGCAATTAAGATATGCATATTTAGCACAAACCCCACAATAGAAACGTTCCAGTCAGCAGTTGCTGGCTTGCACTCGTGGGCAGCCGAGAGGGAAAAGGCAAGCAGGGATATTCCTCCTGCTCTGGCACAGGAGGTGCCAGAAAGGCTGTGCCAGGGCTGCCCAAATCCCTGTCGGACAGGGACTGTCCCCCCTTTTAGGACACTCAGGGCCTCCTTTCCTAGAATCATGGAATGCTTTAAGCTGGTTTTTAAGGATCTCTGAGCATCCTGTCTGTGCAAAGTCACATTCCCCGTGTCCTGGCCTTGTCCCCAGTCCCCGTGCAGCTCTCCTGGAGCCCCTTTTAGGTTCTGAGCTCTCCCTGAAGCCTTCTTTTGTGCAGGGGAGCACCCCCTGATGCCCTGGAGCATCTCCCTGGCTCTTTATTTAGTTTAGGAGCAGCCCCTGCTCATCCCTGTGCCCTTTTTCTCAGTGGGGAGAAGTTTTTTGGGGCAGCTCAGCTGTCCCACAGCGCACAGAACGCCATCCTTGCACTGCCAGCATTCCCAACCTCCCAACCCAGCTCCCCAGGGCTGTGCCAGATGCCGAGCTCCGGGGTGGGAAGCTCCAGACTCAGCACACGGAGCCGGGGAGGCCAAGGAGATGCAGGAGGGCTGGAAAATTTCCTCTCCTCTCCAGGGATTGCGTGAGGAGCAAAAGGCTTCTGGAGGCGAGGGGAGGAATCGCGCCTGGTTCTCTTTCCCTCTTCCAGTCGAGACTGGAAGGGAAATCCAAGGATTTTGCGGCGCCTGGAAGGCTTGTGTGGCCCAGATGTGGCCACTGGATTCCAGAATGAGCCTTTCCCATCGCTATCCCAAACGTTGTGGGAGAGGAAAGGAGCGCCGGGCACGCCAGGAGAGCGCAGCACGGAAAGCTGGGAATGTTTGGGTGGCTCCAGCTCTGCCGAGCGCTGGCTGTGCTTCCAGCGGAGCCAGTTTGGCTAATTCCTTCCGAGCCATGTGGGCTGTCAAATGGCTTTCTGCTGTATTTTGTTGCCCTTTCAAATATTTCTCCGAGAGTGGGATGTACCATCTGCTCGGCCAATCTGGCTGCGTCTGCGACAGCGCGGCTCCCAGAGCCGCACCCATGGGCGCTCAGCACCCAGGCAGAACCAGCCACAGCACCCAGCTGGCACCAACCCCCAGCTGGACCTAAAGATCCCTCCCCAACTTGAGCTGTTGCCAGCCTTGGAAGGGTTCAGGATGAGTGTCCCCAAGCAGGGTAGAGCTGTTGGCTGAGCTTTGGGTCCCTTCCAGGTCAAAGCATTCCGTGATCCCACCCCTGCAGGACAAGGAGCCTGTCACCCCCTGCCAGCGTTCCCCCGTGCTCACTGGGATTTCCCTGAGCTCTTCTGGAGCCACAGCCCCAAGTCTGAAAGCTCTTTCCTTGCCTTTTCATTGACTTTTTTTTTTTTTTTTTTATCATTTTCCTGCTGACTCCACACTGCTCCCTCTCCCCAGCGCGCTGCGATCGGAGCTGCCGGACAGGTCGGATTAGACATTGCTGACGGTGCTGAGAAATCCTCATTTATATCCTACCCTGGCAAGAACAGGATGGTCTTAGGGAAATCACTCCAGTAATTCCCTGGGGACTTTTTTTTCCCAGTAATTCCCTGGGCTGGGCTTTGTTAGCCAAAGCAAAGGGCTCAAGGATCAGGAAGGGAAAGCAATGCTATCAATGCTCGTCTCTCAGAGCGTCCCAGAGAAAATAATCTCCTTAAGTGGAGCCGATCCTCTCCGGCTGTGTGTGCACACCCTGAGTAACACCCACACCTGGGACTAAGGGGTGTGCAACACCCCACACACCCCCAACACCGACAGAGCACCTCGAGCTTCGTGCCAGCTTCACTCCCTCTTCACCCCCAAAATCTGTTCCTCATCAAAGGCGTCGAGTCCAACCCCAACTCTGTTTCATCTCCTGAAAATTCCGGATAGTTCCAGGCTTCTTTTTTTTATCTCTGAGAGTTTTCAGACCAACATTTAAAAGCAGTTTGGTGGCTTGGGAGTTTGGTGGTGCTGGGCAAGGCTTTGGCAGGCAGAGTGGAAGGATCAGGGATAATGGACTCGCAGGTGGGATTTCCTCCCCGGCAGCTCCAAAACTCAAAGCACAAAGAGCAGATCTAAGAAATGGGAATTGTCTGATGGCGGCGGGGTCTGCCCCTCCTCGACTAGATTTCCATCTTCTCTGGATTTAAGGCAGGTTCAGGCCACGGTGATATACAATTTTAAAAAGCAGGGAGGTTGTAAGATCAAGGTAACCCCTTGGATTTCCTCCCGAGTGCTGGAGATCCCAGCCCATCCCAGCTGCTGCTCAGGGTTGCCTCTCCACGGGCGCTGATTTTATCTCCCCCCTCCCAGCGTTTGACTTTTATTCCTTATTATTTTAGAGACGCTTAACGAGTGTGATGGGAACAGCTTTGGGGGCAGATTATTCCGGCGGTCGCTGCAATGCAAATCCCATTAGGATCCCGTCGGAGCCCGTGCCACGCATCTGACAGGGATATCTGGCAGCCCATCTCACCACCCCCCTCCTCCCCGCTCCTTCCTGAAGGGATCTCTGCTCTCCGGGAAGCTGCAGTGAAACTTAATCGGGAATTACACCCTCTAAATACCCGCGGAGGAGAGAGTGGACTTTTTAAACCCAAAGCCGTTAATCTTCTTAGGTAATGAGGGGAAAAGCGATGGAGATGGCGCTGTAACTCTCCGAGGGGGGGAGTGATTTGGGGCTGCAGGAAAACTCCGGCTCTTGCTCCACTTCATTACCGTTCCCAAACCTTGGTGACACCCCCGAAAAGTGCCTGCTGAAAAGGGAAAAACAGCTCCCAGCAGCCGGCAGAGGCGGCCTTTCCTTTCCCTTTTTTTTTTCCTTTTAATTAATTCCACAAGGATGGGAGGAGGGAGGAGCAGGTGGATCCCGGGAAGTCGCAGGAGATCCCGAGGATGCTCCGGGCTCAGGAGTGAGCTCCCAGCAGGAACGGGGCTAATCCTGCTGGTAAAGGCGCTCTGTAATCCAAATTCCCTGCTCCCCAGGTTTTTTGGTGTCAGAAGAAGGGGCTCTGTGGGCCCTGAGTCTGTGCTGGACTCGGAGAGTGCCGTTCCTAAATCACCTCCAATTCCTCCTCCCTGAGCAGATCCTGCTTTTAATCATTAACCAATAATTTTTTAATCATTAACCCGGTGATAAAGAAATCATCATGAAGGTCTGTACCATTGCTCTGGTACAGCAGGAGCTGCAGACATCACCCCCAAAATTCTCTGCAGGGCTGGGGAATCCACGACTTTTGTGGGGGGAAAAACCCCAAAAAACGGAAAGGCAAACTTCAGCTGTGCCTGCCTGGGAGAACTGGAGAGGACACAGCTTTAAATAATGATTCTTTTTCCTTTCAGAAGGCATTATCCGAGGGCCTGTTTCCAAAGAAAGCAATCTGGGTTGTGTCTGGGCTGAGCACACGGTGTCAGGAACAGCAAGCACACGGGGCTGAAGGATGGCCGAGCTGCAGCAGCGTCATGTGGGGGACACACGCAGGCAGAGCTGGCTGCGGGGAAGGGCTCAGCTGCACGGCAGCCTCTGGCCAGGGAACAGCCCTGGGAGAAGCTGGGAAGAGATTGGAGATGGGCCAAGGAGAGAAATAATGAGGAGAAATGAGGAGCATCCCTGCGAGGGGAGGCTTCAGAGCTGTCCCACCAACACAGGACACGGGGCTGAGCAGCTGAGCGCCCCTAAAATCAGGGAATTGCTTAAGGATCGTGGCATTTTTTGATCCCACAAAAGAAGGAAGGGGGTTTCCTGCTCTTTGGCTGGTTTTCTCTCTGTGATTGAGCAGGGTTGGAGCTGGAGCACGGAGCAGGACAAGGGGTTTTTTTATTTTATTTTTTTCCCCAGGCCAGCTGCCCCTCGGCAGGGAGGAATCCGTGACCTTGTGGAGCTGAGGCAGCACTTCCAGCTCGGCAGGTTGGGGTCAGGCAAGGCAAGCAAAACCTTCCTGGGAGCTGAAAATTAAGAGTCTTTCCCCTGAGGAAAGCAGGATCTGAGGCTGGGGGTCCTCACACAGCTCCGAGCACTCTGGGAAAGCTCAGAAAGGAAAAAGCCAAAGGAGTTTGGGAGTTTTTTCATTAGGGTTTCCATTGCAATTTTGCCTAATTAGTCTCCAATAATTAATGCTGCGAGTGCAACGGAGATGGAATCAGACAAAATGCTGGTGAGGAAGCCCCATGGAAGCCATCCGTCTTTGGATAGTAATGATTATGTTCTTTTTTATTATTAAAGATCCCATTAGAAAGAATTTATGATTTTTCCCCTTTGTGAGAGAAATAATCAACATTCCGTTGGCTGCTCCCGGTTTTTGGTGCGGCTCCGTAATTAGCCACAGTTAAAAAGAGATTTTGCCTGAATGGCTTTTGGGGAACATTACATCCACATTACAGCCCCGGCGATTTATTTCCAGGGAAAACACGCTCCCAATAAATAACTCAAATCCGCTCGGTCTGGAAAAAAAACAAAAAACCAAAACAACAACATCAGAGCCAGAAGAAAACGGGGAGGGGAAGGAGCATCTCCCACTGCTCCACGGTGGATTTCAGGGCATTTCCAACCCAAAGCATGGCGTGGTTTGAGGCCAGCAGAAAGGGACAGCCCTTGAGGTGTCCCCAAACCCAGCAGCGATGCTCCCAACCTCGTCTGGGTATAACAAACCCTCTCCTGTTCCAGCTCCAGGTGCAGCTCAGCACCTTCCACGGGCGCCATCCCCGCAGGGCAGCGCCTTTAATGGGAAGCCATCCCAAGAAGAAGTCATTTGGAGATCATTCCCACGCCGGGAAATTTTGTTTCCGGAGCCCCTCGAATGCAAATTTTGAGCTTTGCTTGTTGGGAGGCGATGAATTCCAAGGGCGCTTTGCCTGGAAGGGGAAAAGATCCGAGTTTGACGTCGTCGATCTTAAAAACAAAGCCCGCGCCACTTCCGTTTAACGTGGGGGGATTCAGCTTTTAATTTCCAGCGCCGAGTTTGGCAGGCAGCTTAATTCCAGGAAGGACGGAGCAGGCAGCCTTTTCCATCCTGAATCAAATGGACTCGGTGATTTGCATGCACCTTTGGAGTCAGAATCAAACATTTGCCCTGGCTTGGCCCTGGTTTAATTAAAATGATGAGAACGGGCGATAGGCTTTTGGTCTGAGGCAAGAAAGGACGCGCAGCCCTGAAATTTGGAACAAACATGAAAAAAATCGCGAAAGGCATGGTTGGGAGTGATAAGAAATGCCAAGACTATGTATTACACGGGATCACGGGATGAAAATAGAAAATATCCTTACAAAAAAAAAAATCCCGGCGTGCTGTGAAACTGTTGTAGGAAGGGCTGGATTGGATTACAGGCTTTATGGATAATGTCCCTGCACCCAGCACTGTCCGGGTTACTCACCCCGGATAAGAACGGGAAATTTCTCTTGGATACGGGCTCTTATTTGCATTTGTCAGCACAGATTCATTTCTTTAATTGGGGAGTTTTTGAAAGGAGTCGAGCAGCAGGTTGTGGAAAACGAACTGCTCGTTCCTAAGGAGCCGAGGGTTTCCTCTCTGCCGTTCCCATCCCTTCTGGCTCCAGGGATTTGGGATATCCCAATTTTAGATCCCCTGGTTTCTGTCAACCCTGCAGCACCGATTTTGCCTTTCAAAGCGTGGAATGAGGAATAGGGGCACGTCCCAAGCCCCTGGGAAGGTGTCCCAATGCAGGAATTACAGGATGAAGGATTCCCCCAACCCATCCAGACTCCTCTGGAGTCATCACTTGTGCTCAGGTTGAAGCCGTTTGACAGGCACACAAAAAAAAAAAAAAAAAAAAGTTTCTTTGTATAAACTATATTTTAAATGGCGTTTAAAAGAGCTGATAAGTTTTAGGGGGTTGTTTTTTTTTTTTTCCCCCAATAACCAAATCACCACTTGAAACGCTGATCTATTTTTACCCCAAAGCTTTGCACTTTTAAGTGCTTGTTTGAGAGCGTAAACTAAAGAACAAAGGAGGAATTCATCTCACCACCCCTTTTCACCCTCCAGCATTTGCTCAGCTTTAGAGCCCATCCTGGGATTTGGGAAGTTCCCTGAAGCCCATGACACCATACCCACCTGTCCTTGCATTCCTGATTGTGGGAATTGATTTCCATAACCCCCAGCCCAGCTCACGAGGGAAAATTCGAATTCTTCCTCTTGGGAAAGAACCCCACTGGGTTTTCATTCACCACCACCCACCCCGTGTTCTCGTACAGCACCCCAAGAGCTGGTTTTATTTTAATTTGGTAATCCGTTGATGTCTGGCGACTTGGCTCTTTTCCATCCGGAACTGCAGAAGCAGGGAGAAGTTCCCAAGATTTTTTAAGATGCCTTGATTCCCACTTTCTTCACCATCTGAAATCTCTCAAGGGAAGCGTAATTTCCGAAGGACGTTCCCTTCTAGGGCGTCACGCGAGGGCGTTCCTACACACCAAAACCAACCCGCATCTGGTTTTTGCACGACTTGCGGAAGGTTAGAATGTGTACATGGGAAGAGAAGCAGAAAACTCCAGATGGTTTGGGAAGTGGAGAGGAGGAAGGGGGAGATACACCTTTCTGAGCTGTCTGGGGAGTGAAAGTGGAGGGTCTTTTGTTGACACTGTTCCCCACCCAGCAACAACTGCAGTGTTGAAGGAATAGGGCGGGTAAGGAAAATTCCATTTCTCCCTGGGATCCTCAATTCCATCCCCATCCATCATCCATCCATCCATCCATCCATTCCTCCATCCATCCTCCCATCCTCATCCATCCATCATCCATTCCATCTCCACCATCATCCACCCTCATCCATCTCATGGCATCCTCCCTCCATCAGCCATCCATCATCCTCCACCTCCTCCATCCATCATCCATCCATCCAGCCATCCATCCATCCATACCATACTCCCTCATCCATCCACCATCCTCATCATCCTCCATCCATCCATCCATCCCTCCATCTCCATCCATCCCATCATCCACCACATCCATCCTCCACATCCATCATCCATCCATCATCCATCTTCCATCTCCTCATCCATCATCCTATCCATCATCATCATCCATCCTCCTCCAGCCATCTATCCTCCATCATCCATCCATCCAGCCATCCATGCCATCCATCCATCCATCCCTCCATCCATCATCAATCCATCCATCCATCATCCATCATCCATAGCCATCCATCCAGCCATCCATCCATCATATCCAGCCATCATCCCATTCATCCATCCATCCATTCCATCATCCCTCCAGCATCCTCCATCAGCCATCATCCATCCATCCATCCTCCATCATCCATCCATCATCCCCTCCCTCCATCCATCCATCCCTCCCTCCAATCCATCCATCCATCCATCTCCATCATCCATCATCCATCCATCATCCATCACCATCATCCATCCATCCTCATTCCTCCCTCACTCCATCCATCCATCCATCCATCCATCCCATCCATCTCCAGCCATTCCATCCATCATCCTCCTCCATCCATCCATCCATACTCCATCCTCATCCATCCATCATCCTCCACTCCATCATCCTCCGCACTCCAGCCCTCCATCATCCATCCATCATCCATCCTCCATCCATCCACCCATCATCCATCATCCCATCCCTCCATCCACCTCCATCCTCCATCACCACCTCCCATCATCCCATCCATCATCCCTCCATATCCATCAGCCACCCATCCTCCATCATCCATCCATCATCCATCATCCATCCCATCCATCATCCATCATCCATCCATCCTCATCCATCCAGCCATCATCCATCCATCCAGCCGCCATCCTCCATCCATCCATCCACCATCCATGCCATCCATCATCCATCCATCCATCATCCTCTCCATCCATCCATCCATCCATCCATCCTCACATCCATCCATCCTCCCTCCATTCCATCCATCCATCCTCCCTCCATGCCTCATCCCTCCATCCATCCAGCCAGCATCCATCCATCCATCCATCCATCACCTCTCCACATTCATCCCTCCATCCACCAATCCATCCATCCATCCATCCATCCATCTCCCCATCCTCCAATCCGTCCATCCATCCATCATCCCCATCCCTCATCCATCCATCCATCATCAGCCTCATCCATCCCATCCAGCATCCATCCATCATCCATCCATCCATCATCCATCCATTCATCCATCCATCATCATCCCCCCATCCATCATCCATCATCACCATCCATGCCATCCATCCATCCTCCATCATCCATCCCTTCGGAGAGCTGCCCCTTCCCACATTCCTCCTCTGCCCCCACCCCACCGCATTGTTCTCTCCCCATTTCCACCGGATTATGCACAGATTTGTTTTGCTCTGCCATGGGAGTGGGTCTGGGGACACAGCCTTGAGGTTTTTAAGATCTGCTTGCCCTGAGTGCTGCCTCCTGCGGGGTGCATAGGTTTGCT
>JAGMWU010000106.1:71346-84673 GCA_018697195.1 Certhia americana | reverse complement strand
GGTTTGGGGACCCGAGGGTGACACCAGTGAGGGTCCACAGCCCCAAACTCGGGTTTGGGGACCTGCAGGTGACACCAGTGAGGGTCCACAGCCCCAAACTCGGGTTTGGGGACCTGCAGGTGACACCAAACCGGACCCGCAGCGCCACCTCGTGGACAGCCGAGGGAAGGGCCCGGAGCCGCCGGGGCTCGGGATCTGCTGCAGGAACGCCTTAAAATCAAAGTAAAATGAACGAATTAACTAAATTTAAATAAATAAAATAATAAAAATAAATAAATAAAATTAAAGTAAATAATTAAAAATGTTAAATTAATAAAATGAAACCACAGGAAAGAAAAAAAAAAAACAAACTGCCCCATCAAAAAGAAACAAATCCCATTCTAAACTAAAAAAACAAGCAATGAAAAAAACCACACCTCCCCCCCCCCCAAAAAAAAAGACAAAAGGAAAAATAATTTTATAAAAAGAATCTCGTTAAAAAAAACAGGTAAAGAAAATTAAAAAAGAGGAAAACCCCACAAATAAAAGAAACCTCAAAAATGCACAAATAAAACAGGAAGAAAACCAAAGGAAAAAAAAAAAAAAAAAAAAGAACAAAAAATTCAAATAACTCAAAGCAAAACCTAAATAAAAACTCTAACATAAAAAGAGCTCTGGGACTACCCTGGATTATGCAGGGGCAGGGAAATCAAACCCGCTGCCTGCCAGGAAAAAAAAGGGTTTGTAGACAATTCCCAGGTTTCCTCGGAAAAAGAAAATTCTATTTGAGCGGGAAACTCGCTTGGGGATGAACATCTGAATGTGCCAAGGCAGAAAAGAACCACCCCATTGTGTCCACGGAAGAGCAATTAGGCCAGGATTTGAGTTTTAATGGGATTTATGTAATTAAAACCGCTGTAAATTTAACTTTACGCAGAGATTAATGACGGCAATTAAAGACTTAGCAAGTTTGCCTGGGAATTTCCAGAATTCTGTGGTTCTGGTGCTGCTCAAGGCCTGATGTTCCCAAGGTTAATTTGGTGAATTTTCTTGGCAAAGTGCCCCCAAGTTGTCCAAAAAACTCCAATTAGGATGGGAAATGGACGTTCGCAAGAAATAGTCCCTTCCTAAAATCAGAGAAAGGGAAAAGATCCACTAAAATCTAAATCCCAACCTGCCTGGAAAAGAAGGGCAGGAATTTCTAACATGAAGAAGTTTGCAGGAATTTGGTGGAATGATGATTGAAAATCTGTTTCCTTTGCTCTGATTTGAAAGGGAAGAGGGAAGGAAAGCTGTGAAATCACCCCTCTCCAAAAATGATCTGTGTTTTGGGGGAATAACAATTCCAAAGAAACTCGTGAAATCACCCCTCTCCAAAAATGATCTGTGTTTTGGGGGAATAACAATTCCAAAGAAACTCCAGCCTCAGTTGGCCTTCGCCATCTGAAACTCGCAGCGGAGTTGGGAAGTCTCGACGGAACAAAAGAGCTTCGACTCCTGGAATAACAAAAAAATTCAACTTGGCAAAAGTCAGGAATTTTATTTACAAATCCGAGGAAGAGGAGGAGGAGGAGGAGGAGGACACCAGGAACACAGTCCAGCTGAAAGCAATGATTTATTGGAAAATGGCAGGAAATCAAACGGACAGTCTCTGGTTATGGCCAAGCAATTATCCAGGAGTTGGAGAGAAAAGTGGGATCCTTGGAGCAGGATAAGGCTTCTTTTCCTAGTGGCTCTCTCCTTTTTTGCCAACTACCTGGAAGAGGAAAAAAACAAAAACAAAACCACCTCAGAGGAGTGAAATTTCCAGCTCGCTCAGGCAGATTCAAGTGCAGCTCCCAGGGAGCTCCAGGGTTAAAAATCAAAAAACACACCCAGAGCTGCGGGGTTAGTGCTGGGCCACAGCAAAGCCTGGCTCAGGGGCAGCTCTTCGAGCAGCCCAAAGCAGGCTAAACTCAGCTTAAACCCAGCCTAAAGCCAGCCAGGAGGAACTCGGGTGGGACAAACCCCACTGGGTGTTCCACCTTCCTGCCCTTGGCACCTCACCATGCTGGGAAAGGAGCTGTGGAAATAACCCAGGGATTTCTCAGGAATCAAAAGGAATCCCCAAGCCCTCCCAGCTCTGCTCCTGCCCCTGTCAGTCGAGTTTTCCATATCCCACAGCAATCAGGAGCTGGGAGGAAAAGCATTTTCAAAGCCCATTTGGAAAAGTTAAAAGTTGGCACTCTTGTGAATTTGTTTATTCCCGGCGGGACTCCACGCTGGGCTCACACGCATTAGGCAGAGAAGTGAGGGAGAAACAAAAAAGGAAAAGCAGAGTTAAAGGATTAAGGATTAGAAAGTCTGGAATATCAAGAGAAATATTCTATACCAGTCGGAGGCAGAGAGGGACAAGTGGCCCATGTGTATTATCTGGAAAATCCAGCACATGGAGATGGAGGTTTCAGATCTCAGCTGTCCATTCCGAGCCACCTTCCCCCAGGAAAATTCTCTTTATTCCCTCCCCCAAGCTGGTCCGTGCCCCTCCCTCCCCATGGGGACATTGTCACGGGATCCAGTCACCTGCCAAAGGCAAGCTCAGGATAAAAAGGGACAGGGTTTGGGCAAGGATCTGGAGCAGGGAGAGGAGGGGAAATTTGGGGAAAAGGGAGGAGCTGAGCAGAGGGAGGGAGAGCGAGGCCACACCAATCCCGTTATTACTCTGAATTTCTTCTGCCTGTTTAGTTCTTTAGGAATGGGGAGTTAAGCTGGAAAACAAACAAAAGGAGCGTTACAAGAACCACAGCAGCAGCAAGGTGTGAGGAGAAAGCAGGGATTTCATCCAGAGGGGACACAAGGAACCCTCAGCCTGCCAGAATTTCTCTCTGGCTCTTCCCACTGCTCTCCGAGGACACAAGCAGCAGATTTTCCCTTTCCATCAAGGAAAATCCCTTTTTTCCATCCCTTTGGATCTCCAACTCCACGGTGAGGAAGGCAAACAGGAATATTTTCATACACAGAGTGTCTGTGAGGCTGTGACTGAGGCAGGAGCACCAGCTCTCAATCCATTGCTGCTCCTGGATCTCCGAGCAGTTCCTTCCCATCCTGCCCTTCCCAGCCTTGGCTCCAAAAACCACAGAAAGCCAAAGAAAGGAGAGCAAAGATCAATTGCTGTGTTTTTACTCCGGGGAGAATGAGGGAGGGCTAAAATCTGTATTTCTTTTCCAACAGTAGGACAATCTTTTAATGACCTCGAGTGGCAGTGAAGGGCAGCAAAAGCTGTTAAACTCTTTTATTAACTTATTAGCAGCAGAGAAATTAAGTTGGAAGTTTAGTTAAGATCAAGTTTTGCTGCTGAAAATTAAATAAGTGCCATGTCGGTGTTAGTGCTTTTCACCTTCTGAAAGTAGAGGGTATTTGTACCATAAATTCACTATCAAGGCAGTTTATTTTAAAGTAAAGACTTTTTACAAGCAAGTTGCTAAAAAAGAGAGTCCCAAAATCAAGATAAAAATCTCACAGCCAGTAAAAAAAGCATCACCATTGCCAGCCCCTCGTGTTTTCAGCTCTTAGCATTTGTTTGATTCCAACCTTGCAGAAAGCTCAAGAAAAGCCCAGGACAAAGCCAGACGTTTTCCCCCAAGTGCCCCGAGTGTGGAATTGTGTCCCCAACGCCCTCCAAAGTGTTTGTTCCCGGGGCAGAGCAGGCTGGAGCTGCTCCCCAGGGTGGGTTAGCAAGGCACTCACTCGTTTGAAGTCGTTCATGTTGGTGGCCTGCACTGGAGTGCCAATAAATGTGAAATATGTGATCCTTGTCGTCTCTTCATCACCATGATTGGACTGGACAAACAACTGGGGAGAAGGGAAAAAAAAAAAAAGGTCAAAAAAGGAGCTGAATTTCACCCCTAAGGCATCAGTCGCTCCAGGTGTGGATAGAACCAAAAGGCAAGGTTTCTCCCAATTATAAAAAGTCTCTCCAGAGGGACTCACAGTGACACTGTTGACATTTTGGAATTTGACGTAGCGCAGCTGGACGATCCCATCCTCCTTGATGTCATCGGGGCCCAGCTCCAGGGCCTGCGTGGGCTCGCTGCGCTCAGCCTCCTCAAAGTCCATGGAACGGGGGAGGTTGATGAAGATTTTGATGTATTTGGGCCCTTGGCCTGATCGAGGGAAGAGACAGGGATGGGATGGGGTGGGATTGGATGGCATTCCTTGGGTGCAGGCAATGGCAGCAGCACATTCCAGCTCTTTGTGGGATTGGGTGCACGATGGAGCTACTGGAAGGAATCAGGTGAAGCTTCCAGCCTGGGATTACATCCCAGTGTCTCCAAACACCCTTAACATATTTTCTTTGTGGGTCAAGCTATAAATACATGCTTCTGTTTGTGGATCAAACTGTGATCTTTGCATATCAATCAATGACATTCTACGTGCACCACTCACCATTGTCTGGTCCCTGAAGTTTCATAGAGTAAAGCTTGACAGGCTGGCTGAAAGCGACAGTGATGAGGAGCTGGGGAGGGAAAATAAACCCACAATGAAACATTGGTTTGAGTACCTGAGAGGAACTCAGCACTGGGAAATGGGGTAAGGGGGCTCTGCAATAAATGGAATAAAGTCATGGGGTCACTGCCCCTGCTGAACACACTCTGGGCCTTTAGAGAGGCCACCAAATGCTGCCCTGCCTGGGAATGGTCAGCACTGACACCCCTGAGTGCCCTCAGTGTCCCTGCAGTGACACCCCTGAGCCTGGCAGTGCCCTCAGTGTCCCTGCACTGACACCCCTGAGCCTGGCAGTGCCCTCAGTGTCCCTGCACTGACACCCCTGAGCCTGGCTGTGCCCTCAGTGTCCCTGCAGTGACACCCCTGAGCCTGGCAGTGCCCTCAGTGTCCCTGCACTGACACCCCTGAGCGCCCTCAGTGTCCCTGCAGTGACACCCCCGAGCCTGGCAGTGCCCTCAGTGTCCCTGCACTGACACCCCTGAGCCTGGCAGTGCCCTCAGTGTCCCTGCACTGACACCCCTGAGCGCCCTCAGTGTCCCTGCAGTGACACCCCTGAGCCTGGTACTGCCCTCAGTGTCCCTGCAGTGACACCCCTGAGCCTGGCAGTGCCCTCAGTGTCCCTGCAGTGACACCCCTGAGCCTGGCAGCGCCCTCAGTGTCCCTGCAGTGACACCCCCGAGCCTGGCAGTGCCCTCAGTGTCCCTGCACTGACACCCCTGAGCCTGGCAGTGCCCTCAGTGTCCCTGCACTGACACCCCTGAGCCTGGCTGTGCCCTCAGTGTCCCTGCAGTGACACCCCTGAGCCTGGCCGTCTCCCAGGTGTCCCCTGCAGTGTCACCCCCGAGCCTGGCAGTGCCCCAGGTGTCCCCAGGTGTCCCCAGAGCCCTGCAGCCCCACCTGCTCGTCGCAGTCAGACTCCAGGTAGGAGCCATCCTTGCGCAGGCAGTTCTCGAAGCCGTGCTCGTCGCTCTCGTTGAGGCACTCACAGCCAGCCTTGTTGATGAAGGGCAGCAGATCCATCTGGGGACAGAAGAGCACAGCTGCTCACAGCTGGGACAGCACGGGGACAGCACAAACCCTCAGGTGCTACCAACACTCAACAGGTGGTTCAGCCCGGCTTTCCCAGCCCCCCAAAGCTTTTAAAAGAGGGAATTAGGGATGAATTACCAAGGAATGAAGTCACGAGAGCGGGCACATCGCTCTCCCCAAGTGCCACCCCTTTTAGGTTTGGTTCTTTTTACAGGCACCAAGTGAAGGCCTTTAGGAGCAGCCACTCCAGCAAACATTAGGAAAAATACAGAATGAGCCTTTTTTCACCTCAGGAAATGCTTGGGAAGGCAGTTTGGGATGGCTGAGAAGGAAACAATTTATCACAAGTTGATGACTAGGGAAATTTTTCCTTCTTAATATAATTTTTTTCCAGAAAGCGATTTTTTTGGGCAGCTTTGCCTAAAATCCAACGCCTGGACTTTGAGAATAAGTTTGTTTTTTATCCCCCCGAGCTACAGGAGCTGTGGGGGAGATACACACATATCCTTTGGGGATGTCTGTGTCCTCGCTGTTGCCGGGATCGTTCTCCAGGTGCTGTTTGATCTTGTCCTCCAAGCCCACGGCGTCCGCCCCCTGGTACTGGTCGATGCGCACCTTGTTGCGGAAGAACAGGAACGTGGGGGTGGCCGAGATGTTGTTGGTGGCAGCCGTGCCCTGGGAGCAGACAGCAGTGCCCGGTCAGTGCTGCAGCTCAGCGCCACCCAGCTCTCTAACCCCACTAAGGAATCCATTTTGTTCATTCCTGTTTTCAGGCAGGGTTCCTTTTTAATCACGCTAACGATAGCCACAAGTATTATCTTAGCAATACAAGGGGGTTGGGAAAAAATGTGCTTTTCCAGCACTCCAAGGAGTGTTTCCTTCAAGAAATGAAAGGTTTCTTGCTGGGCACAGACCTGGCACTGGTGCACATCCACCTCCAGGAACGTGGCCTGTGGGTATTTGTTACTCAGGGCGCTGAAGGCGGGCGCGATCCGCAAGCAAGGGCCACACCTGAGGGAAAAAGTGACATTTCCACTCAATTCCATTCTTTTCTTCCTGCCCCAAAGAGACCCAGAACATTCCTGCTCTGCCCGAGATCCCGCTGTAGGAATGCCCTCTCGACCTGGCTGGTGATACAATGAAAGATGATATTTAGGAATCTGCAATTTATTGGTTTTCCTCACAGAGGTTTTAGCACAGTCAGTGCTACCAAGGAGGGAAAAATCAGCAAAAAAAACCCCAAAATTGTATCATCAGTCCATGCTACCTCCTGGGAATAAACTGTATTTATACATAACTGAAATATTTAATGGTCAACATGTATCAAAGCTTTAGGGATGATAAAATTCTTCCCACAATAAATCTCATTCACACCTTTAAGCAGTTATTCCCATATTTATTTGACTCTGGAGGGCCAGAGCTGGTTTCTTTTGATTTAACTGGTTGAAAATGTGCGTTTTTTACCCATTCTGTGTCAGCAAAAGTGGAGGAAGTGTTCAGCCACACCAATTCCCGTAAAGGGAAATTAAAAAACCCCACAGCTAAGAGGCAGCAGCCAGACAATAACGGGGTGCCCTACGAAGCCCCAAAATCCCGAGATCATCACGACTCTCCCTAATTTCCCAGATGAACAGAAAGAATTCCGATGTTGAGCTTTCGTCGGTGCCAAATTCATCCCGATTTCTCCACAGCTGCACCTCCCTGCTGAGGAGGGGAAAAGGGATAATTCACTCGTCCCGGGCAAACGGGGTGTGGATCTAGCCAAGTTTTACGGGGACAAAAAGATGGTTTTTCCCAAGTTTTTAGTGCTTGTCCCAGCCTTGTTTCCATCAGTTTCCTGCTCTCTTACTGGGTTTTAAACCAGCGCAGCCCCTGCTGTCTCAGAGCGCCTGAGGGCTGGCAGCTCCGCAGGGCAGCGGAGAAAAACCTGGGAATTTATTCCAAGAACTGGGAAGAACGTGTTGAAAAGAAGGCAACTCAGAGAGGCGCTGCTGCCGTGCCTGCAGCGAGGCGCAAAGCGCGCCGGGGAACCGCAAGACGGCAGCAGCCGAGCCCTTACCGGGAACCTGAGCGCAGGGAGCCGCAGCCCGCCCTCACTCACCCCCTCATGGTGAACTTCACCACGGCCAGGCGGGAGCCGGCGGCGCTCAGCTCGGGCTGGAACTCCGTGTCGTTGGCGATCACCTTCACGCCCGCCATGGCCGCGGGCCCCGGTGGCGGTGCCGGGTGCGATGTGCAGCGTCACGGCGGGCAGGACGCCCGGCATGCACCGCTGGCACGGGCGCAGGCGCGGCCACCCCGCTCCGCGCCCGCCGGGCCGCCGCAGCCCGACATCTTGGGAACGGGCAGCGTGAGGCGCAGTGACGGCGCCGCCGGACATTTTGGGAACGGGCAGGGTGTGAGGACGCGATGCCGCCGGCCGCCATTTTGAGAACGGGCAGGGTGTGAGGGAGCGATGCCGCCGGCCGCCATTTTGGGAACGGGCAGGGTGTGAGGGCGCGATGCCGCCGGCCGCCATTTTGAGAACGGGCAGTGTGTGAGGGAGCGATGCCGCCCGCCGCCATTTTGGGAACGGGCAGTGTGTGAGGGCGCGATGCCGCCGGCCGCCATTTTGGGAACGGGCAGGGTGTGAGGGAGCGATGCCGCCCGCCGCCATTTTGAGAACGGGCAGGGTGTGAGGGCGCGATGCCGCCGGCCGCCATTTTAGGAAAGGGCAAGCGCGGGAGTTTCGTGAGGGGAGACGCGCCTTTCAATTTTAACATAAAAATTTAATGCTGGTTTGGTCATTAAGTCGGTTTTTGGTGACGCTATGGGGATGACTCTTCTGTCTTAGAGGGGGGGACTGATGTCAATTTTTTTCACCTTACTTAAATTATGTTTTTAAATAAAGCAAATTATTAAATTGTCGCGATACTGAAAATAATTCTGAAATAAGCGCTGAAGCAAAAAGGGGGAAATAAGAGATGACTCAGCGCTTGCAATAACCACAAAACAAAATCAAATTTAACCCCAGGATTTTCTCTGATCCCATTCGCAGCGTCATTTCTGACAACGTACTTTACAACACACCATAATACAGATCACTTCCAGATGTCTCGTACTTCCGCTTTTCCTGCTAAACCCCAACAATATCCCCAGCATCCTGCTCCCACCTGTTGTAACTGACGAGCCTTAGTGTAATCGCTAATTAATTAATCAAGCTCAAGCCATCGCCGCCTCCCTGCGCGCCCTCAGCAGAACCCAGCAGTCTCCACGGCAGCGCTTGCCGTCAAGCGCTCCGGCCGGGGCTTTACGGCAGTGTCGCTGTGCCGCGGTGTCATCCGGCCGCTGCCGCACCGGGAGCGGCACCGGGAGCGGCACCGGGAGCGGCACCGGGAGCGGCACGGGGAGCGGCACCGGGAGCGGCACGGGGAGCGGCACCGGGGGCGGCACCGGGACCGAACAGGTGTGACGGCGGTCGGGAGAGCGGCTGGCTCCCAGCGGCAGGGGTGGGCTGAGCGCCCTGCGAGGCTGCGGGGACATGCCGGGATCCGGTGACTGCCCCGGGAGCCCCGGGGTTTCGGGTGCCCCGGTGTCCCGGCCCCACGCTGTTAACGGAGCAGGGCTGGGTTAGAATTTCCTCCGGTTCCACCTCCAAACGAGCAGCGGATGGTTTCCGTCTCTGCTAAGCACCGCCGGGAATTGATCCTCCCGGGGGCCTTAAATGCCTTTAAATACAAATTTTTGTTACCCCGCGGCCTTCCCCGGGTTTATTTCCCCTTTTTTCTGTGCCCTCGGAGAGGGTTCGGAGTTTCCCTGCTTTGGATAACTGTCCTTTGAAAGGCGAAAAAATTCCTGCGAGTTCAGCGTGTCATCAAATAAAACATCAGGAAAATTCCTGCGAGTGGCTTCCAAAGGTGGTAATTAACTCCAGCCTCTTGTCCTAAATGAATATTTCCTTCCCTGCCTTGCTTTGGAGCCTCCCGCACACCCAGGGAAGGTGTTTCCATTGGATTTTCCCTCCCTCCGTGGTCTTTTTTTTTTTTCTCCGTTCCTAAATCGCGATTAGAAAAATCTAATCTGTAATTAAATTTGAGATCGTTAGATTTGTCTACAATGCGTAAATCGCCCGTTCGTGGCTGGTTTAGACTCTTTAACGTTATTTTGTGCTATTTAATGGTATTTTGGGGGCAGATTATTGGAGCGTGCACAGCTATCCTGAGATTAATTCCTTATTTAATGGAAATAGAAATGTCTGGGAAGAGTTTCTGCCGTGTAACAAAGGCGGGGTTATTTTTGTTTTCTCTCTCCCTCCCAAGGATTTATTGTGTTTGGGGTTTTTTTTTTCTGGCTGTAACAATCCGTATTGTGGATTTCTGCAGAGACAAGGTGTTTAGTTGAGTCTTGGCTTCGGGATTTAATGCCTTGTACTTGAAAAAAAAATCAGTTTAGTGGCTTTGCTGAAATAGGAATTGATCCGGGATTATTAAGTGTGCCTAAATCCCCCCTTTAAGCAGAGCAGTTCAAAGAGTCACTGGATGATTCTGTCAGATGATTTCACATTTTTGGGGGTTCAGCTCCTCATTGCAATGATTTCTTTCTGTTTAAATAATTTTTTTTTCCATCCTGTTTTCACGAAGGTGTTTTTTGTTTTCGCCTCCCTGCGTTTGTTTTTTTGCATGCATCCCCACATCCCTGCGCTTCTCGTACGTCTAAAACCCAAATTATTTCTGTGCTATTTATTTATCTACCGTTATTATTTGCAAAGTTTTATGTTAGAAAATGTAAAGCGAGGGAAACAAATACATGGATTTTTAAATCAATCCAAGGATGAGTAGATATATGCATATATCCCTACGTACACGGAATAACAGAATAATCTGCTTTATTTTGCTGGGGAAGAAAACCAGGATTTGGGCACTTGTGGAAGTGATAGAGGCAAATTTACCCCACGGGGACCAGAAGTATTAAGAGGAAGAATTTTACTCCATTTTCCAATTCCTTTTTCCACAGGAAATAGTGGCTGGAGGGGGGGAATTCTGAATGCTTGGAATGTGGGAATTGCTGGGAATTTGGGGCCCGTTCGGCACCGGGATTTGCTCCTGTACTTTGTCATCGCTGATGGCAAAAAAAAATAAATAAAAATAGAATTATCGATTGTTTTGGGACAAAAAGGGATTTTGGTGCCGGCAGGGGCTGCAGTTGGTGTCTGCTGGGGCTAAGCTCAGCTCTTGGAAGCCAAATTGCTGGGGAATGAAAATGTGGCTTTTCCTGAAAAGGAAGTTTTTGCTGAAGGCCTTGCGCTGCCATAGTCAGAAACTAGAAGCAAAGAGGTAGTTTTTCTTTTTCCTCTCCCTCCCGGAGCTTTGCTGTGAAATATTCTGAGGGCTGTGTCGGAGATGGGACTGGCAGGGGGGTTGAGAATGTGTTTTCTGCATGGCAAATCTGGAATGCCTTAGCTTAGCGATGTGCTAAAGCTTTAATACCCTCCTGTACGTCCCTTTGGAAAATTCCCTTTATCCGGAGCGCTGTGGGTTGGGAAATAGCTTTAAATGCAGGATCTCTCACTCAGTAATTCTGTGCCCTGCTAGGGCAGTTCCTGTGTTTATTTAAAAATGCAGCTGGTTTTTTGACAGCCAGGTGACACAGGGACACTGGGACTTGTTCCCTGAGCTGGGAGCAGTAGGACAGCAGAGGGAATGGGAAGGGATTTTTTTCTTTTTTTTCTTTTTTGTTACTTATTGGCGTTTTTCAGCTCTGATTTAGTCATTTTTGGGTTGTTTTCCTCACAAAAATTGGGTGGGTATTTCTGTTTGCTGTGGGTGGATTTGTTCTCCTTGTTGCTATTTGCGTTTTGTTCTGTTGCATCTGGACACTTTATTCCTGCTTTTAGTCCATTTGTATGATGATTTCCCTGCGAATCAAGCCTGGTTTAATTGGAGCTCTTTGTTTGTCACCCTGTTGTTTAAAATGCTGAATTAATTTCTCTCTCTGTGTTGTGATGCTCCAGACAGAGCAATTGATCCAGCATTGCATAACAATTAACTCTGCAGGGCCAGGTGTGGTTTGCAGTGTGCAGAGAGCCTGGGTTTTTTTTTTAGGTCTTTATTGATCCTGATCATTAAATTGGAGCTCTTAACTAAATAGCTTTTAATGGAGATGGACCAGCGGGCTGCCAGAAATGAGCTGCTTTGCTGGGGAGGGTCATTTGATGTGATATTAGCGATTTTGGGATGTGGATTTTGTGGAAACCCCACAATTGATCCCTGACTTGTCAGGAGCCTCCCGGGAGCCGTGTGTAATCTTTAGCCATTCATTACCCTCGCTGCCTCCCTTCCCCTTTTTTTTTTTTTCCACAGACAGTCGTGTTCCAGTTCTCTGGCTGCAGAGAGGGGCAGCACTCATCAAATGTGGTTTTTCATGGGTCAGAAATGGCAGGAATTTCTGTTGGGTGCTGGATGGAGTTGGACAGGCAGGGCTGGAAAACCTCTCCCAGCTGCGTGGCAGGAGGATGCTGCTGGTGGTTCCATCCCAGGGATGGATAACCTGTGGTTATCCCAGCAGGAACTGGAGTTGGGATAACACATTCAGGCTGACCTTTAGTTTTTCTCATTCAGATTTATTCCCTCTGAAGCGCTGTGAAACAGGTTTGCAGACCCATGAAAAAATGCAAATATTGCTGAGGACCTCAAGGTAGAAGACTGTGTGTGAATATAGCTATACCCAGGAAAACAGAAATATTTTAAAATAGCTCTTCCACGAATCCTGCCTGTTTTGGTGTGTTCATGCTCCTCTAAATCAGAGCTCTGGGGTGAGTTCAGAGCACAAACCCCCACAAGTTAATCCACCAGGAGTGTTTGGTTATTTATTTAACACGACCTTTTCACGGCTAAGAAAACCTCGGTTCTAAAAATCACAGAAGTGCTCAGCAAGCTGGGAATGTTGCTACCACAAACACAGGGTTGTTGTGGGGTTTAAATCTTGTGCAAATCCAAGTGGGTTTTATTGCCACAACTTGAGTTTCTATTCCCAGTCGATTAGACCATTTTGGCCGGGGGACAATTGAAATTCCACCGTGTTTTTGGTGTCAATACGTTCAGAAGATCCGAAATGTTGCTGTAAAGATAGTGCTGGACCTATTTCCTGCTGGAGAGTGGCCAGGATCCAGTTTAACACTGGATTATACAAGGTTGATTTCACCTAAGGCAGGATATTCCATATTCTAATAACAGCAGGAATATAAAAACAGCTTCGGCCTGAGGGCTTGAAGTATTTTTTAAACTACTCTAAAAAGAGGGGTTTGGGCAAAAATCCTTGTGTGTGCAGGGATGTGCTGTTTAGCCCCCACCTTTTACTCCCTTCCCTTTTGGTTTGGAGGATTGTATTTTGGATTTTGGGAGACTTCAGCCCCCCTACCCATGTAAATAAATGGCACTGGTGCCTCATACCTGAGGGGTGGGTCATGTCTGTCTGTCCATCTGCTGCATCCTGGGATCTCCCCAAATGGGAGGGAAAATGGTGGAAAAGATGAGGGGAAAACCATGGGGGGAAAAGATGGGAAAACCATGAGGGAAAAAGGGCAGAAAAATGAGGGGAAAAGGGCAGGAAATATGAGGGTGAAAACGTGGCAAAAACATGAGGAGAAAAGGGCAAAATGAGGAGAAAAGGGTGGGAAACATGAGGGGAAAAGATGGCAAAAACATGAGAGAAGAAGGACAGAAAAATGAGGGGAAAAGGGTGGGAAACATGAGGGGAAAAAGGGGGACGAAATCAGGAGAAAAGGGTGGGAAACATGAGGGTAAAAACATGAGGGAAAAAGGGGGGCAAAATGAGAAAAGGGTGGGAAATATGAGGG
>JAGMWU010000106.1:48912-71336 GCA_018697195.1 Certhia americana | reverse complement strand
GGAAATATGAGGGTGAAAACATGGCAAAAACATGAGGTAAAAAGGACAGAAAAATAAGGGGAAAAGGGTGGGAAGCGTGAGGGGAAAGCGTGGCAAATACATGAGAGAATAATGAGGGCTAAATGGTGGGAAACATGAGGGGAAAAGGACAGAAAAATGAGGGGGAAAGGGCAGGGAACATGAGGGGACAAGATGGCGAAAACATGAGGTGAAAAGGGCAGACAAATGAGGGAGAAAGGGCGGGAGACATGAGGGGGCATAATGTCAGACCAGGATGGTAGAAACACGAGGGGAAAAGATGGCAAACACAGGAGGGAAGGGAACAGCCGGGGCCGTCGCTGATGTCGCCATGTTGTTGGAATTGCAGGCGCTCGGTGGCCATGGCCGGGAACAGCCTGGTGCTGCCCATCGTGCTGTGGGGCCGGCGTGCCCCCACCCACTGCGTGTCCTCCCTGCTGCTCATGGATGGCTCCGTCATCGTCACCGGCTGCCACGATGGACAGATCTGTCTCTGGGACCTGGGGCCGGACCTGCAGGTAGGGCATTCCCAAGGAGTGCAGCCTCAGCCTGTCCTCCCTCTCCCCATGCTTGGGTGGCTGTTCCAGGTTACACAGAGGTGCTTTGGCTCTTGGGCTGCTGCTCCTCTAGCAAGATTTTTTCATTTGGCCCCATTTCTTAGGGCTGTTCTAAACCGCTTGCTTTCTAATTGAGCTGCTTAATATTGTGTTGTGAAAAGGAATTCCTTCCCAGTGTCCCTTTTCCTGACACTCCATTCATTCCCTGTCCCTCTCCAGCTCTCTTGAAGCCCCTTTTGGCCCTGGAAGGGGTTCTGAGGTCTCCCCTTATTTATGAATATACAGAAACTCAGCCGGGGAAAACTCCTTAATGCTCTTTTAACAACTCTTTAATAATCTTTTTCATTCAGCCCAACTCAATTTAAATTGAATTGAGCTAAATTCAGCTCCTGATTTGTAAGTATTGAGAGGAGTTTGTAAAATGCATTTTTGCCCCCGAATTCTCGTTCCCATGTGAAGTAGAAAGTCTTCCAAGATGATGTATCCAGTGCTGTGCTAATTAAATGTGTGTGCACATATTAATGGCTATATAACACACGAAGTAGAAAGCTGGAATATGGACATTCTGGTCATTTGTGTGATTTTTGACTCCCTGTTTTCTTTCCCTGATCCCAGATCAATCCCAGAGCTCTGCTCTTTGGTCACACAGCCTCAGTTACTTGTTTATCCAAGGCCTCAGCTTCCAGTGAAAAGCAATATATAGTGAGTGCATCAGAGAGTGGGTGAGTTTCTAAATGTTTATTGATGTGCAGAACTGCAGTAATGGGAATTTGTCTCCAGTTTATCCATATATTCAACATTATGTTTGATTTTTATCCTCAAGAAAAAAAATTCCTCAGCAAATACGTTTTGGTTTTTGATTGGTTTTATTTGTTAATCATAGAGCAGCAGTTTAGAGGTAGAAGTGGGAAGGATTTCTTGTGCAATTGATATCCAAATAGAGATTTTTTTACACAGAAAAAGGTAGGGAATCATTTGCCTAAATAACCTTTTAGCAAGGAATTTGAGGGGAGAATGTTTCCAAATTTAGAATTTCCATCTTGGAAATTTCACGGCTAGGTAATCTCTTCCCATTGGATTTAAAACCAAAACGTGTTTTCATCAGGAATTTATCTATCTGATGGGAAGTAGAAAGCAGCTCTCAGATTCTGTTCTGATTAAATTTCAATATGAAGGTTTTTTTAAATTTAGAGGGGCTAATAGCTGCTCATCTGAACTCCTGCAGGTTCTATAATTTATCCTCACAGGGAGCAGGAGGTCCTGTGGGTTTAGGAGAACTGGAAAGTCCAGTCCATTTGGAATTTCTCTAAATACAATAGGTCCCTAATAAATGTTTCAAATGAAGTTCCTCCCAGTGTAAAGGGATTTCAGTGCTTGGAGGCCTGGCCCGTTTCCCACGTGGTTTTCCTGTGTTTTAGGGAGATGTGCCTGTGGGATGTGAACGATGGCAGGTGCATCGAGTTCACCAAACTGGCCTGTGCCCACACGGGCATCCAGGTGAGTGCTGGGGAGGGATGGCAGAGCACCAAGACAGGGAGAAAGGATTTGGGAATGACACTTTAGATCCAGAACGAAGGAATCCCCGTCCTACAGGGATTTTAACTTGTGTTTGTTCCCCTCTCTGCAGTTCTATCAGTTCACAGTCGGCACTCAGCAGGAAGGGAGGCTCCTGTGCCACGGACATTATCCTGAAATTCTGGTGGTGGATGCAACCAGCCTTGAAGTTCTTTATTCTTTGATATCCAAGATCTCTCCTGACTGGATCAGCTCCATGACCATCATCAGGTCCAACAGGACACAAGGTGATTATTTTTTTGTGCCAGGGACACCTTCTGCTGTCCCAGGCTGCTCCAAATGTCCAGCCTGGGCTGGGACAAAGCCACAGCTTCTCTGGAGTCCTGCTCGGGCTGGATCAGCTGGGTTTGTTCTGCTAATTGGTGTTAATTTGTGTGGGGGGTTAATTTGTGACAGGCAGGTGTCTTGTTTAGGTGTTCCTGCTGTGGAGACTGGAATTCCTGAGAGGTTTGGGGAGCACTGAGGAGAAAATCCTGCCTTAAATGCCTTCTCTCTTGAGTTAAGGCTCAGCAGCAGTTGTAAACTGAGCATTCCCAAAATCCTGGGGTGGGGAAAGCTCAGCTCTTATCCCCACAACAAATAAATTGCTGAAACACCTGGAAATGAGCTCTGCTATGAAGTGTTTCCTGCTAATGCCTTTCCTTTATTCCTTGTTCCGTGGCCCTCTTCCCAAATACACGTTCCATTCGGAAGCAAACTCTCCAGGAACGCTTGGATCAGGGTTTCATTTACGCTCAGACGTGCACAGGTGAGGAAATCTTCGTGCCTCAGCCTCCTTTTTGTGTTTCCCAGAGGACACTGTCGTGGCTGTGTCTGTGACTGGCATCCTGAAAGTCTGGATCATCACCTCAGAAGTCAATCGGATGCAGGTAGGCAAAGGCTGCTGGATTGGGGACATTCCCTGGTGGCATGGAGGGTTCTGGTCCTGATATTCTGCCGCTGCTGAATTTTATTTTTTCCTCTTTGCCAGTAGAAAATCAGCTTACTGAATTCTCCATTATTAAGTCGCCATCAGAATTCCTACTACTTCTCAGAGAAAAAAAATTCCAAATTAAGTGTAGGATTATCTGCAATTTTTCCAAATCTGTTTTTTATTTCTAGCGTGTAGTGATTTGGGTAATGTTTTGCTGAGCAGACCATATAATTTTTAGGAATATTCATTATATGGGATTATCTCCAGACACCACGTGCTCCTGCAGATCTGCTTAGGGAGCAGTAAGGGAGTCAGAACTGCTCCCAGGGTTTGGGTTTTCCATACCAATCATCCATCTGACACCTGGGGAAGTGCCTCAGTCTTTTCCTGTGAGCTCCTGAGTTCAGCTGGAGCAGGGAGGAGCTGGCTGAACGTTCCTTCTGTTTGGTTTAGGACACCACCCCAGTGTTTGAGCAGGAATCCAAACCCATCTACTGCGAGAACTGCCAGAGCATTTCCTTCTGCTCCTTCACCCAGCGCTCGCTCCTCGTCGTGTGCTCCAAGTACTGGAGGGTAAGGCACAGCCTCCTTCTCCCTCAGCAATCTCAGTTAAACTGCAGCAAAACGCTCAGATGAAGGCATCCAAATCTCAGTGTACAGAGTACATTTCATTGTATTAAAAACGTATTTAATTTAAATTGTATTTCTAGATATTGAATCCAAATCTCTTGCCTGCGGTGCAGGTTTGGAACAAGATGACCCTTAAGGTCTTCTCCAACCCAAACCATGATTCTGTGATATTGAACCCAAAATCAGCTGCTGCCCGAGCATTTTAATGTGTCATCAATTGGTTAATAACAACTGACTTTGTTTCCTCTCAGGTTTTTGATGCTGGAGATTATTCCCTCTTATGTTCAGTGCCCAGTGAAAACGAGCAGACCTGGACTGGTGGGGACTTCGTGGCAGCTGATAAAGTGATTGTGTGGACAGAGGATGGGCAAAGTTTCATCTATAAATTACCAGCCAGGTACTCAACAAAAGAATACCCCATTGATTTAATTTTTGATTAATTTGAATTGAATTGAAAGAATTGAAGAACTACTGAAATATTGGTCCAGTGAGGGAAAACATGTAAATACAAAACTATAAAATGCATTCAAAATTTGGCATCAGAGAGGTTAAAAATGATAAGAGTAAAACAAATTTTCCTTTCTGACATCTTCATGGTGTGCAGATGTGTTTGTGCTGGATAGAGCTTGTTTTATCCTGAATATTCCCACATAAATCATGTGGGAACTCCTGCCTTGCCCTCACATGATCAGAGCACGAGGATGGGAGCAACATCCACGTTCTACTGTAAGAATCACTGTAAATCCAAGGAATTTTACTCCTTTCTTTGTTCTTCCACCCCCAGCTGCCTCCCAGCCAGCGATTCCTTCCGCAGGGATGTGGGCAAAGCCGTGGAAAACTTGATCCCACCTTTATTGTACAGCGTGTTGGACAGAGCAGAGAAGCAGGTACGTCTCTGTGGAGCTTTTTTGGTGATGTCCTGCTTTCTAAGGAAGGAAGCTCGGAGCTGAGGTTGTTCCTTGTTTTTTCCAAACAGCTCCTAATCTGTCCTCCAGTGACTCGGTTCTTCTGTGGCCAGAGGGAGTTTTCCTACAAGCTCTTAATCCAAGGAGATTCCTCAGGGAGGCTGTGCATTTGGAGCGTGCCCGACACCCTCGACCAGCAGGAGGGTTCAAAAGGTACCTAAGGAACTCTCAGATCTTTTGTGGGGTTTTGCTGGAGCAAGCTGGGCTGCTTCTCCCACACATCCTGAAGTTGGGGTTTAAATTGTAGGAGTTGTGGTGTCTTCATCTCACCAGCTATGCTCAAAAATCCTAACCAGCGTTATTGTAGAGAATTCATTTCCAGCAGAGAATCCCACGGTGGGTTGGGAGCCATAAACACCTGTTAGATCATTTTGTAATATTGATATTTGATTAAATTCATGAAAAAGGTGGATACGCTCTCAGTGAGTATATATTTTAAGGTGAGAATTTGGAAATAGTTTTATTTTTTTGGTTTTTGGTGGGGGTGAGTGGCAGAGCTTCGGCCCGGACGTTTTTTATGGTCGGGCTGGGTTGAGGTTTGGTTTTGGGGTTTTTTTTTTTTGGCACTTTTGGCAGGCAAAGGAAAAGGAGGGGGTGGAAGGAAGGCTCAGCCCAGCTTTGGATGCTGAAATTTGTTAATTCAGGACTGTCTGTGCAGTAACTGGGGACTGAGCAGGGAAAAAAGGGAAAAAGTTTTGGCGTGAGACATTTGAAACTTGGCTGGGCTGTGATGCTGACCTGGAACAGAGACCCGACAGGGCAGAAGGATAAAGTGGGTATTTATTAAAATAAATAAAAACTTTACTACTCAATGGGTACACCTGGGCCACACATCCTCCTCGTGTTTTTTCTTCTCACTGCACTGTTGTTTTCGTTCCCGGACCTGAAAGTTGTCGTTGATATCAAACTAGAGAAGGAATTGTTTTGTCTGTCTACATCACAAAGAGAGCTTAGTAGCACTTGATATGAAACCTAAAACTACTTAGTGAATGAGTAGAGAGTCCAAAAGAAATACAACAGCTAAATCCTGATGTTGTATCCCTCTGGGAGATGGCTCACCCCAAAGAAAACCCCCTAATCCCTATAAACCATGTAGTTTGACCCTACCCTCCTCCCTATCTCTGACCAATTGGCTCAGTGCCAGCTTATCAGTCTTGGACACAGAACCTAGATAAAGCCGTGCCCTTCCTTGTTTGGCTTCTTTGGCCTCCAGGACCCTTCAAGAATAAAACTTTGGAATAACCCGAGGTGTAAGGAGCCTCTTTTGTATCTCTTCTCCCTATCCTGAGGTCTCCCTCACCCCAAGGTCCCCCAGAGACTGAGCTAGGATCCCAACAGGGGGTCTGAGGGGAGGGCAAACTTCACTCTGAGGCATCAGCTGGAAGGGGAATTTGGTTTTTTTTTTCTTTTAGTAGAGTTGGAATTGGAGAGGCCGAGCTCCAACACCGCTTCGCTCTTGCTGAAAAACCCCCGACAGCACCCAATTCCACCACCCAGTCCCTCAGCCGAACCTTTCCTGACCCTCTCCCTCTTTTCTTTTGTTATTTTTTTTTGTTATTTTTTTCCAATCAGGCCTGCAGAGCAGCACCTCCATCTCCCTGCAGGAAGCCTTCGAGCGGCTGAGCCCTCGGCCGGCGGGGATCATCGACCAGCTGAGCGTGGTGGCCGGGGCTGCCGAGCCGCTGCGGGTGACAGCCAGCGTGTACATCCCCGCCCACGGGAGGCTGGGCTGCGGCCGGGAGGACGGCAGCATCGTCATCGTGCCAGCCACGCAGACGGCCATCGTCCAGCTGCTGCAGGGAGAGCACATGCTGCGAAGAGGTGAGGCTCCTCTGACGCTCCTCGAGGAGGGGTTATACACACAGGCTGAGGCGTTGGGAAGGAAGAAAGGAGAAAGGGGGATAAATCCCATCGTTAGCGAAAGGTGCTGAGAGTGCAGAAAGTGGAAGAGGCATTGAAATGGTCAGGGTTTGTCTGAATGTTTCTAGAACAGCTTTGGCAAAGGTCTTTCTCTCTTTGGTAGGAATGTCGTTTCTGAGCAGACAAGAGACCCTTCTTCCCTGGCTTAACAAGAAGGGTAAATTCCTCTTAGGAATTCAGAGATAAAATTTAGAGATTAGATCTCAGGAGTATCAAAAATGTTTTTGTGTTTGTCTGTGTTTATCGGCTGTTTCTCTCATTCCTGAGAATGTAAATAGAGAGTTTGAAGGAAAGGGTGTGAGACTTTTCTCCTTGTGTTTTCTCTTCGTTATTTATTATTTCTTATCATTCCGTTCTGTTCCTGACCTGCAGAGTTCTTCAGTGCAGGTCAGCTCAAGACACAAAACTCCAAATACCAAATCTATCTAATGCTCCGTGCTAAAATACCAAATGCTCCCACCCTCAGGGTGTTCTGGATATTTATATTACAATACAAAGGTTAAAAACACTGTTTGTCAGACATTCTAAAATCTCTCAAACATGCAAAGAAATATTCCTCATAATTCCAGACTCTGACAATTAGAAAGCAGTAAAACATGGGAATGGAGCCATTCCTATAGGATGGATGGAAATGTAGAAAATTTGTATTTGACACTTGAGTGGTTAATGAGAAAGTAGAATATTCAAGATAGAAGGAGATAAAAGTCATTGTGGAAAAAAGAGCTCTCTTGCTCTTCTCTTTCTTGTGCTGCTCTTCTTCTTTTGTTCCCCCTTTTGCTTTCTTCCTTCCCTTCTCTTTTCTCCTCTCTCTCTTCCTATCTTTGCTCTCCAGCCTGAGCTGTGCTCTTTCACCCACACCCTTTGTAATAAACTTCAAAACTTTACCTCAGAGCTCTCCCCCGAGCACTGTCCAGACTGTTCTGGCACAGAACTGCTCCCACACCTTGGGAAGGAGTCAAAAACTCCTGTGCCTTCGATTTTAGCCCTTGGGAGAAGTTGTCATCTCCGTGTGAGGATTTACAGAGCACAAGTGTTTGAGTAGAGTGGTAGGTAGTTAGTTAGTCACAGGGTGAAAAACAGATTTATGGGGTTTTGAGACTGGTAAGCAGAAGAAGACAAAGATGGAGGTTCCACGTGGCTTTTGGGTTTCTTCCTCCTTCTTCATCTTATCCATTTTGTGCTGGAGTTGGTTTAGAGGAGAGTCTGACTTCCTAACATGAAAGATAGGCATTGGGAATCTTTTATAAACAATGTAGATGTAATTTTTAGTATAGAAGTACTCATCACCTTCAGGGTGGTGTAATTTGCTGTGAACGGACCTGCTGCACAGATCTCTGTGGGTCAGGGGAAAAAAATATAGAGATGAGAAAGAATAAACAACTGCTCTCAACCTTTTCTTTCATCTCGATGGTGGGGAAAAGAGACCTTTGCATTCTCAGGAATCACAAAAACACAGAGAAACATGAGAGGAAACGGGCCTGGATTTCCCTCAGCTGTCACCTTTGGGTGTTTCCCCAGGGGTTTGAGCTGCAGGAGCAGAGATAAAGCAAAGGAGCATCTCCTGTTTTGTCCAGAGTTGTTCCTGGCACGGCTGTGGGGGAAAAAAAACCCCACCAGGGGTCCTGGTGGGATCCGTGCTTGAGCTGCTGTTGGATTTTTGAGCTCCATCTAACATTATTTTCACAGTTTGGGGAGCTGGGTTGCAGAACAAACGCTCAGGAGTCGATTCCTCTATTAAATTTCTCTTTTCTCCTCTTTTTTTTCCCTGTTCTTTTGTCTCTGTGCTGCCCCTGGCCAGGCTGGCCCCCTCACAGGACACTCCGAGGTCACCGGAACAAGGTGACGTGTTTGCTGTACCCTCACCAGGTCTCCTCCCGCTACGACCAGAGGTACCTGATCTCAGGTGGGGTGGATTTCTCTGTCATCATCTGGGATATCTTCTCGGGAGAGATGAAACATATCTTCTGTGTCCACGGGGGAGAAATCACCCAGCTGCTCGTTCCACCAGAGAACTGCAGTGTAAGTTCTCTAGGCTCACCTCAGTCCCCTGGGAGAATGGGAATGCAGCACGGAATGCTGGGGATGTAGAACCCACCTGTCATTTATGGTTGCTTCCCTTGTGTTTTAATTATAGAAAGGATTGAAAATAGGGACTTTATTAAACCTATTAAAAATAGAGTTTCGAGACGATTTTGCCTCTTGAAGCGTAGCTGAAGAAAGAGAATTGAATGAAAAAAGTTTCCTTAGCAAAATGGAGGTTTATACCCATTTTCTCTTTATGATGTGCAAAGAATGGATTCAAGGGAGTTTCTCTCAGTGCCCTCAGTGAGTTTGAGCACTGATGTAGCTGCCTGAGTTTCCTTCATTAAAGAGGTTTTTAGTCACCCTGCAGTGAGGGAAAGGCTGTTCATACCAACTCCGCATTACGAGAAATCTTTTTCTCTTTTTTTTTTCCCTTCATTAGGCGAGAGTCCAGCACTGCGTTTGCTCTGTTGCCAGCGACCACTCCGTGGGGCTGCTGAGCCTGAGGGAGAAAAAATGCATCATGCTGGCCTCCCGCCACCTCTTCCCAATCCAGGTGATCAAGTGGAGGCCGTCGGATGACTACCTGGTGGTGGGATGCTCCGACGGCTCCGTGTACGTCTGGCAGATGGACACTGGTGAGCTCACATTAATGGGTAGAAAGACAGCCCTGCTCTTAGTGCAGCCACAGCTGTGTGTGAGGGGAGAATTCCAACATTTTGCCACTTTTCTGTTTGGAACTCGGCCCCGCGAGCGTTCAGTTCGCAGTCACGCTGCGGGGTGACGGAACCTGCTGGGAATTTGAGGGGAAATCCCATCCTTTTAGGAATGGAGCTCAGCTGTGAAAATCCAAGGATATTGCCACCTCGTGGGTTTGTTCTGTGCCGTGTCGCTGCAGGGGCGCTGGACAGGTGTGTGATGGGAATCACAGCCGTGGAGATCCTGAACGCCTGTGACGAGGCCGTGCCCGCCGCCCTGGACTCGCTGAGCCACCCTGCTGTCAACCTGAAACAGGCCATGACCCGCCGCAGCCTGGCTGCCCTCAAGAACGTGGCTCACCAGAAACTGCAGACCCTGGCCACCAACCTGCTGGCCTCCGAGGCCTCGGATAAGGTGGGTGTGGTTTTTCAGAAGGAGGGGAAATGTAGGGAACGGGTTCCGTGCCAGAAGGGGCTGGGGCAGTGCTCAGCTGAGATCTCTAGGGTTAAAGTTTGGGAGTTTATTCCAGAGGGTGTGGGTGAAAAGAGCCCAGCTCAGGGTTAGCTCAGAGCAGGGTGGAGGATACAGGAGCCAGGAGAGAGCACAAGAGGATAAGAGCAAGAGAGAATAAGAGCAGGAGAGTAAGAGGGTAAGAGTAAGAGAAGAGAGCGAGCTCTCCTTTTACAATGACTTCTATCTCTTTCTATGTTGAATATTCTACTTTCTCATTAACCAATCCAGTATCAAATACAAATTTTCTACATTTCCATCCATCCTATAGGAATCCCTACATTCCCATGTTTTACTACTTTCTAATTTCTAAATCTTATCAGGGGTCCCTTCCTGTTGAACCAGGGAGGAAGGGTCTGTTCTGGTTTTGGGATGTCTGTCAGTAAATCACATTCTTAACAAAGAGACAAAGACCTTTGGTCAGCCCAAGCTGCTCTAGAAACATTCAAACAAACACTGCTTTCATTTCAATGTCTGTTCTACTTTCTACATTCTTAGCATCTTTGGATAAGCAGTCAGATTTATAGGACTTTCCTGTTTCTTCCTTCCCAGCAGGGAAATACGAGAGGTTTCCATCCTTGTAACCACAGGGTTCTCAGCCAGAGCTCTAAAGGTGGTTCTTCCCCAGTCTGTGATATCACTGCAGTGTTTGTCCCACTCTGGTTGAGTTACACAATCTGGAATCATGCCATGGTTTAGGCTGGAAGAGCCCTCTAAAATCAAGTCCAAGCATTCCCCAGCACTGCCAAAGCCACCACTATCCCATGTCCCCAAGTGCCACATCCTTTGAATCCCCCCCAGGGATGGGGATTCCGACCCTACCCTGTGTTTGGGCAGCCCATTCCATGAGGAATTGTTCCCTGGCACAGCCTGTGGCCAGCAGAGAGCAGCAGAGCTCCGTTCCCAGCTTCTCCCAGCCCCTTTTTTTGCCTTCTGCTGTCACCTTCTGCCGTAGTGAGGACATTCCTTGGAGCACCACCAGCAGGTTTCCATGCAAAAATGTCTGCTGGAGGTTTCTGCTGCTGCTCCTGCTGGACCCAGGCAGGATTGGGAATGGAAAATTGGGAAGGAAAAATGGGAGGAGGCAGGGAATGAAGGTGTTAGGGAGAATAACGCTTAAAAACTTATCTTAATGTTCTGGTTTCCAGTCTCCTTGCTGACATTTTCAGCTTTTATCCCATAGCACCTTCATTCCCTGCCTCCTCCCATTTTTCCTTCCCCTTTGGGAGGGAGGGAAGGAGGAAGAAGATGGGCTGAAGGGGAATGATCAAGTGGTGGCAGGTCTGGGAGAATCTGAGCAGCTTCTTTACCAAAGGCATCTATTGATTCTATAGCTCACCCTCCAAATAAGAAATTTTTAATGTCTTTTAAGCTTTAATAACAAAAGACTGGAATTTTTGCTGTTCTTTGGAGCTCTCTCATAGGATTCAGGAGAAGGAAACGTGAAGTGTTGTCTGATGTTTATCCATCTGTAAATCGAATTTCTGTGGGTTTTTTTGGCTGTGTTTCAAACTTGCCTCATGCCCAGCCTGCGGAATGGAAGTACCCACTTGCTCTCTGGTCGTTGCAGGGGAATTTACCCAAATACTCCCACAACTCCCTGATGGTTCAGGCCATCAAGACCAACTTAACCGACCCCGATATCCACGTGCTGTTCTTCGACGTGGAAGCCCTGATCATCCAGCTGCTGACAGAGGAGGCCTCCAGGCCCAGCGCCTCCCTCGTGTCCCCAGAGAACCTGCAGAAAACCTCGGGTGCCTCCGACAAGGGGGGCTCCTTCCTCACGGGCAAACGAGCGGCCGTGCTCTTCCAGCAGGTCAAGGAAACCATCAAGGAGAACATCAAGGAACATCTCCTGGACGATGAGGATGAGGACGAAGAAGGGGCGAGGCAGAGGAGAGAAGACGGCGATCCGGAATATCGCTCCAGCAAATCCAAACCGTTGACTTTGTTGGAATATAACCTCACCATGGATACAGCCAAGCTCTTCATGTCCTGCCTGCACGCTTGGGGTTTGAATTCCGTGCTGGATGAGCTGTGCCTGGATCGCCTGGGCATGCTGAAGCCACACTGCTCTGTCTCCTTCGGCCTGCTGTCCCGGGGAGGTCACATGTCCCTGATGCTGCCTGGCTACAACCAGCCCGTGGGCCAGGTGGCCCTGGAGGGGCTGGGCAGGAAGCTGTCGGTGACAGAAGGCCTGGGTAAAGGCACCTACGGGGTGTCACGGGCTGTCACCACGCAGCACCTGCTGTCTGTCATCTCGCTGGCCAACACCCTGATGAGCATGACCAACGCCACCTTCATCGGGGACCACATGAAGAAAGGTCCCAGCAGGTAGGAGCAGCACTGCCAGGGCTTTCATTTAGCCTTGGAGTGAGGATAATTTGCCCTAATTGTCTCTCCCTGGGTGTTTCCTGTTTAGGCCACCCAGGCCAGGCACCCCTGAGATGGCCAAGGTGAAGCCACCCCCTCCGGTGTCCAGCCACGCAGCACAAGGGCAAATCAAACAAGGTAAAAAGCCATTTTTTGCAACCTTTGGATCTGTTATTCCAGCTGGCTTGTTATCCAGAGGGGAAATTCTTGCACGGGAGGAGAAGGTGGTGTAGTAATTTCTCAATGAAATTCCTGGGGGTTAGGATTTGTTTCAGAATCAGTACAAAATGCTGATTGTGCTGTGACATCGTTCCCTGACGAGGAGATTTCACCTGTTTCGTGTGCTCCCAAACATCCTGGCTTAAAGCTTGGAACTAAAGGCTCTACAGGCTCATCCCAAAGTGCTTTCTGTGGGAATGATCCCAGCTCAGTGCCAGGATCACTCCTTGGCTGGTTGGAACTCCTCACCTTAGAAGAGAGCGAGCTACTCCAGCAAAACCAGGCAAAAAAACCCCAAAAAAACCTGGAGTGAAGCTTTAGTTTCACTCTGGGGTGGGTTTTGTGCAGCTGTAATTCATGTTTTTCCTCCATTAAACATCTTTTTTTGCTGCCCCCTTGTCCAGGTGGGGTGGGAAGGGAGTTGCCTCTGTGCCTGGAGGTGGAAAAAAGAAGTTGGCTCCAGATGTCCCCCCCCTCGGTGACAAAAGCAAAGCCAACAGCCCATTCCCAAAACAATGCTGGATCCTATTGTTCTGCAAGGGATTAAATGAAGGGTGCTTGTGCAGGACAGCTGGGTATGGTGGGCACTGTGGGGTTGGAATTTGATGATCTGCCAGCTCTCTGCCAGCCTTGCTGAAATGGGAGTTCCCAAAAGAGATGTCCCAGGTGTTGTTTTGGGTTCCAGACCTTCTTTAGGCTCTTTGGTAAAGAGTTATGGGGGTTTTTTTGGTGTTTTGGGGTTTTTTTTTTTTGCCTCGAGGCCCGTTTAAAATGAAGTTAAATTCCAACCAGCCCTCAGGAGTTGATTCTGGAGTGACAGATGGGGCAGCTCAGGCTGATTAAGGATTCTTTTTAGGGCCCTTCGGTGGGTAGTACAAATTCCAAATCCATGGAAAAATGGGAAAAGCACGAGAAGAAGCAACAAAATTCCTGAGTTTCCAATTTACAGTCGAGCATGAAGTCAAACCAATCCCACCTGCCTAAAAACATATTTTAAATCACTTGGTTTAGCCGTACTTTGGTCTTTTCAAAACATCCCAGTTTCTCTTACTGTCTCCATGTTCCTCTGCAGCTGCATGTCTGCCTCTTCCTTCTTGGAAAACCTGGTATTCTCATTCAGTTGAACATTATTTTGAAGCTGAGTATGATTTTTAAGTTGAAGATCATCCCAGCCTCCTCTTGTTTTCCATTCTCCAGTGATACTAATCCGTTTTTCTGCTGCTGCTCTCCTCACTTCCCTCTTGTTTTTTTTTTTTCTCTCTCTTTTATTTCTTCTTCTTCCCTCTGCAAGTTGCTGCTGCTGCCAGCACGGAATCTGGGCACTCTGACACTTCTGCTTTCCATTCCTGTTTCTTAGTCAACGAAGGTATTCCTGCCTCACTTTTCTACTTACCCTTGATTTCAGCTAAAATCCTTTCTCATTGTTATTTTTATTTGATTTTGAAAACAATTCTTCTGTGAACACGGGGTAGGATTCCCTGTTGGCTTTTAACCCCCCCCAAAAAAAGCAGTTTCACACCACTTAAATCTGAATTTTGGTGTTGATGGAGAATTGACTAGAATGTTTGGCATACATTTAATATAATATGGAGTATTTCACAAGCATTTTTACACACTGCATTATTTGAACTCTGTATTTCTCTCCTGGTTTTACCTACCCCAGGACCTGTAGCAGGAATTCACCTGGATTAGAAGTGTGTTCAAATCAAAAGTCAGGTGGAAAATAAACCTAACAAGCTCGGATATATTTGCCTCATTTGAAACCAGGACAGAAAACCCCGTGTAATCCTTGAAGGGGTAATCCCTCTGAATTTTGCTGTGCAATATCACCATAAATAAATACCCTGAGCCTGAGGGATGTGTTCATTCCCTCTTCCCTGCTGGGTTTTGGTTTTATTTTTTTTTTACCAGGCTGGAGCCAGCTGGCTGCCATGCACTGTGTGATGCTCCCAGACCTGCTGGGGTTGGAGAAATTCCGGCCTCCTCTCCTGGAGATGCTGGCACGCAGGTGGCAGGATCGGTGCCTGGAGGTGAGTTCAGCTTTAGTAATTTTGGGATTGCTGCTGGTTTGCAGGGATAAACTTTGCCCTTCCCATAAAACCCCCACATAATTCTTTTCCAGCTGCCGTTTTTTCTTTGTGATTTGGGAATATTTCCCAGTTTAACCCCATCAGGGATGACGTGAAATCTTTGTGTTTATATGGTTTGTGACTCTCTTTATATGGTTTGTGACTCTCTTTATATGGTTTGTGACTCTCTTTATATGGTTTGTGACTCTCTCAGAGCTGTGTTTGAGCTGCTCCTTGTCTGCCTGGGTGTCCTGCAGGTACAGGAATATTTCCTAGTTAAATCCCAGTTTAACCCAGTCAGAACCAACATGAAATCTTTGTGTTTATATGGTTTGTGACTCTCTTTAAATGGTTTGTGACTCTCTTTATATGGTTTGTGACTCTCTTTAAATGGTTTGTGACTCTCTCAGAGCTGTGTTTGAGCTGCTCCTTGCCTGGCTGGGGGTCCTGCAGCTGCAGGAATATTTCCTAGTTAAATCCCAGTTTAACCCAGTCAGAACCAACATGAAATCTTTGTGTTTATATGGTTTGTGACTCTCTTTAAATGGTTTGTGACTCTCTGTGAGCTGTGTTTGAGCTGTTCCCTGTCTGCCTGGGTGCCCTGCAGGTACAGGAATATTTCCTAGTCAAAATCTAGTTTAACCATGTCAGGACCAACATGAAATCTGTGTGTTTATATGGTTTGTGACTCTCTTTATATGGTTTGTGACTCTCTCAGAGCCGTGTTTGAGCTGTTCCCTGTCTCTCTGGGTGCCCTGCAGGTACGGGAGGCAGCCCAGGCGCTGCTGCTGGAACATTTCCTAGTTAAACCCCAGTTTAACCCCATCAGAACCAACATGAAATCTGTGTGTTCATATGCTTTGTGACTCTCTCAGAGCCGTGTTTGAGCTGTTCCCTGTCTGTCTGGGTGCCCTGCAGGTACGGGAGGCAGCCCAGGCACTGCTGCTGGCCGAGCTGCGCAGGATCGAGCAGGCGGGGCGCAAGGAAACCATCGACACCTGGGCTCCCTACCTGCCCCAGTACATGGACAACGTCATCTCCCGTAAGGAACTGCCCCTCTCCAGGGGGGAACAGGGCTTTGGCAACCCCACATTCCCAAGATGCCATCCAATCCTGGCTGCTTGGCACTGAACAGCCCCTGCAAAGGCTGTGCCAGGCTTGCAGGGAATGCACAGAGATGCTGCCCGCAGTCAGAACATCTCCACGGGTTCATCTGCCCCAAAAGGAGCTTTTTATCCCTTTAAAAAACGTGATCTCTGTTAGTCACCAGCTGATTTTAGAGTGTTTGCTCACTTGCAGGAATTCTCTGGCTGTTTGAGTTTCACTGAGCTCAGTGAGACTGGAAAGCTCTTCGGTGGGTCAGAACTAAAAAATTGGGATTAGGTTTTTTATAAGTGTGGAAACTCGTGGAATTGAGGGTACAGAGTTGGAGGAATGGGAGGGAATAAGAATTATTAGGGATATAACAGACTCATTTTTCAGGAGAAGGAGAGGGTGGAGAGTAGGAAAGATGAAGAAATATTCCTTTTGTCCTACATCTTCCACTCCTCCCAATTCTGCCATTTGATATTGGGGCGTAAAGTATTAATAATAAATTAATCAATATTGATATGGGGGCAAAAATCAGCCGTGTTTTTGGGTCCAGCAGATTCAACTCGAGTGTCAGAATCTGCAAATGAAATTCTCCTTTGGAAGGGATTCCTCTGAAATAACAGCTTGCTGGTTTGGTTTGCTTCTCTCTAGATTTTCCAGCAATCCTGGTTGGTTTTGAAGGGCACTCCCAGAATTGAAGGGATTTGATGGTTTTCCAGGATGCTCTGGGTTGGAGCAGGCAGGGATTTCTCCCACCAGAGCAGGTTGTTCCAGGGATGGGGAATAATCCACGTTAGCCCTGGCAAAGCCAAATAAACCTGGACTTTTGCTATTTCTAGATGAGGTTGAGCATCTTGTGCTGAGGTTGGAGTTGGAAGGAGCGGAAGGAATGAAATGAAGTTTAGCTGCTGCAGGAAACAGGGAATGGTTTCCCCAAATCCCTGATTTTGGGGTTGTTGGGTTGTTCCCTCCAGCTGGAGTGACCACAGAAGCTCTCCAGGCTGCCACTGCCAGCCCAGATCCCTCAGGGACAGAAGCCAAAGTCCAGGAGGAGGAGCCCGACCTGGTTGATGATGACATTGCAGCAGGTGAGCACTCAGCTCATTAATGGTGCCAGGAGAATTTGATATATCCCTGTTTTAATACAGCTGGAACTCTTAAATCTGCCCACAGCAAACATCACTCCTTCAAACAACACAAAAACCAAAAAAAGCTTCCTAAGATTCTTTGTAATTCTTTGTCGTTGTTCCTTAAATAATTGATGCTGCTGGAAGGTCTGAGTTAAATTCTGCTGCAGCCTGAATTTTGGGTTCAGCAGGATACATCTATCAGGAGAATAGAGGGGAAAAAGCTGAATTTTGAGACAGCTTCATCTCAGTTTCTTTCTCTGATGGTCCCATGAAGACCAATATTTGTTGATGGGGTTGCTGGTGTGTGGTGCTCAGTGGGTTTTTGACCAACTTGGGATGCCCCAAAAGTTTCCTAAAGGGTTTTCTGTTTCCTAAAGGGATCATTTGCACCTCAGGATTTGGGGAGAGGGAACGTTTTAGCTGAGCTGGCTAAGGATTTCAGTGGAAATCCCTAATGCACTCCAGTGGCTTTTAAACATTTCAGAAATTATTTCCAAAATTCGGTCTGTCCTCAGATCTCCTTTTAATGCCCAAAGGGCTTTTTTGGGTAACTAAAAATAGAACAAATGTTTTGTTGAAATAATTCACACGTGGACAGCAGCGTTTTTTCACAGTTGGGCATAAATTCTCCTGGCTCCAGTGGTCAGAATTTGGGAATTTGGTGAATTGGCTTATTCAGAGTTGATTTTGAATTGCTTTGTATTGTGTAGCTTACAGACTTTCTGATTTGACCTCCACCTAACTGAAGTAACCTCCAATTAATTCCAAAGCCATTTATGATTTGTTCTGTCTGATACTACAGCTGTTTTACTGAAAGAAATCAAACATTTCAGAAGGAAATACTTTGGGTTTTTTTGGTTTTTTTTTTTTAATATCAGTTGCTCCCGTGGAGCTTTTGGCAGTATTCATTTTTAATAACCCTGACTTCTGCAGCTCCTTTGGAAGTTTCCCTTCCTGGCTGCAGGGATTGGAAGGAGGAAGGGGGGGAAGCAGCAGGTGCTGTTTGCCAGCCCTGGAAAATTGGAAAATTCAGGAGCTGCACAACAAACAGCACCATCTGGCAGCCCCAGTGCCACATAAAATTCCTGCTGCCTTTCCTTTAAGGAGGTTCTGAGCACTTCCCAAAACCTGTCACAGGCAGTTTGTGTCTCCCCCCAGAGCTGCTGACCGAGGGGAAAAAGCTTTTTATTTATATTTATATTTATATTTAACCAGGACTGGAACCCGCTCTCCCATCTCTGGGGCTGTGGTGTGTGACACTGCCGAGAAAAGCTGAGGGGCTGTGATCCCAAAATTCGGGTTTTTCAGATGTTAATGGGGGAAAACGCAGAGCGATTCCTCCCTCTGCTGGGGCCTGGGACAATTGCAGATGGAATGTGAGCGCGAGAAATTGGGAATTTAAATTGGGAATTTTGGGGAGAGGGGGGGGAATCCTAACAGGAATTCTGAATCTGAGGGAATCTCTGCGAGGTGATGGGATCCCAACTAAGAGAGAGGATTTGGGTTCCTGCTGTTGGCAAGCAGCTCTTTGTGGGAGAGACTGAAATGGTGAAGGGCACACTCTGTCCCTTTTTTCCTTTTTTAAGGGAATATGGCTGAGGAAAAGGGGATATTCCAGGCTGGGAAGCTTTGGGCATCTGCCAGGGGAGCAGATGTCTCCCAGTAAGGCCCATTGAGCTCTTTGGGGCTGGCCATCTGTGGGATCAGCTGGGGGAAGATCCCAACCCCACAAAGCCAGCTTGGGGAGGGGTTGGAGTTAAGGGAGAAGCCTTGGAGCAGAGCTGGCAGCTCTGGGAAGGGGAGAGCAGCCTTCCCTGCCCAGGAAGGGCTGGGGAACTCTGTTGATAAATTGAGAATTTGCCAATTTTCCTCCGTTTTCCTTTTGGGATCTCACAGCAGAGTTCTGACGTTGAAGGAACGTGCTCTCCCTGGAACTGGGATTCCTGCAGCTCCAGGAGTGGGATGGGAGGGGAAGGAGAGCTCGTCCAGGTTTGAAAACATCTCAGAAATTCATGGGTTTAGTTCCCTTAAATCACCTCTGAAATGGTATTTTGGATTTGTGCTGGCTCCGGTTTTGTGGGTCAAGTTTTGTAGGTAAATGGATGCTGACAACTCTGAAGCTCCAAAATCCCATTCCTGCACATCAAAAATCTGGTGGGAGTTAAAAAAAAAAACAAAACAACAAAAAAGCCTGATTATTTTGGTGGTTTGTTTGGGTTTTATTTTTTTTTTTTTTTTTTTCATTTGGGCTGTAACTACTCCAAGCTAAGTCTTGCTCCTCCCTGTTTGTTCCAAGTGATCCTGTTGGGAAGTTGTCCCTGAAGTTCAAATCCAGTTTATTTCATTGTTAAAGGCTCTTGCTATCGAGATCCCATTAGCAATAAACAGATCTTGAAAGAATTGAGATTATCATCCCTTAAAAGTCCTTTCTGAGGGAAGTTTTGCAGGATGAGCCCAGTGCTTTAAAACCTGGATAAAAGGTTTTATCCCCGTGAAATTCCCCATCCAGGCAGCACAGAATCCATTTTCTCTCTGCCTATTTCCCTGGATAAAGGCTTGCAGCATCCTCACCCATTTTGTCTTCCCAGATGCTGCAGCACAGTGAAATATTCCCTCGTAAAAGGGAACAGAAAATTCCAGTGAGAGATGGGAATGGCTGCAAAAATCCTCATTTGATGTGTGGGAAAAGCACATCACATCTCCTACCTGCAATTAAAGAAATGAAGTTGTAATTTCTAATAATGCATGACAGCTCCCAGCGCTTCAAGAGCTGTGCCATGAAATTATTCCCAGTTCAAAATTCCAGATATTCCCGAGCACTGGTTGCATTGAAATTAATTTTTATTAGCAGCGAGTAATCGGCGCTGAATTCTTGTGGCAGACGTAATATTTTTAAATCCTTTATTAACAGGATTTAATAAGCTGTTAATAAGGAATTAATAATAAATTCCTTGCTGAATTCCAGGTCTCTCTAGATAAAGGCAGGATTCCAGTGAAACCAGACCAAATCTGGATTTCCCATCTGGAATGAGGCTGGTGTTTCTGTTGCAAGGAACTGAAGAGTAAAAGCAGTTGGATTTGGGGTGATTAAAAATCCATTTTTTATTGCAGCCCATTCCAGGATTCTGTGGGGTTCTAGGCACAGTGGGGGATATAACTGGGAATTCCTGCTCTGGGAATCTCTGGGCTGGAAGCACCCTGCCAGTCAGGCTGAGCTCCCTGGGAGGGAATGAAAACCACTCCTGGCTTAAAATGAAAATCCAGCTGCAAATTTGGGGAGGAAAGGGGAGTTTAACCCTTTGGGATCAACAGCTGAGCCCAGGAAATCCCTGCTTGGGGTCCTTTCCCACTCTGACACAACAATCCCACCTTGTTCTGGCACTGCAAATTCCTTTGCTGTGCTTCTCTTGGGCAGCTGGAATTCTAGAATTTGAGCTGGAGAATCTGCAGGGGTGTGGTTTCGTGCTGACGTTCTCCAGTTCTGGGCTGGACTCTGAGAACAGTGAAAAGATTGATGAGGAAATGATTGAAATCCAGGTTTGGGTTTCCCCTCATCAAAGCAGGAACTCCTGGATGGCAGAATTCCCAGGTACAAGGAAGGGCTCCTTAACTTCCCACCTTTAGGTGGGTTCAATTGCCCAAATTCTGCCCTTCCTTGGAATTCCAGGCAGGAATTCCAGCTGGTTCCAGCTGTTCTCAGCCGGGCCAGCTGAGGGAGCTGTGGATGTAGGAATGGCTCCACTTCCAAGCAGCGCAGAGACTTTCGCTAACAGGAGGTTGGTGATGAGTAACCCACAGGTTTTAGAAAATATTTGCCTGTTTTCCTGCTTTTACCTTGTGCTCGCTGTCACCGGGATTCCTAGATAATATTTTCACTTCTGATTTCTTCGGAGAGAATCCTCCAAAGGATTTTCTCCATAATGAATCCCTTCGAAATCTCAGTTTTTGGGATTTCTGAGTGCGGGTGGTGAGTGAACCCCGGTGCTGAGCCTGATGGAAATGTTGTGTAGCTACAGCCCTGAGCTGGGACTCCTCAGGGGACATTCAGAGCAGGGCTGGACCCAGATTTGGAGGAGCAGACCCCGCCGTGGGTTGGATTTTTGGGATTGATTGTTGGCTCCGTGCCCAGCTGCTGCAGCAGGGGAGCCCCCGCCAGCTCGCCCCGCTCCTAAAACCACCTAAACCCAAAGCCATCGATTGCTCTGCCACTTAAACCTGGAGAACTTCCTCGGGCTTTAATCCTTTTATTGTAAGCTGGGCTGAAATTAATTTTGCCCCAGAAGTGTGTAAAGCCAATTAAGAGGAGCTGGGCCGTGCGGGAGCCGAGCGCTGCAGCCTGACCCCACGATCCATAGCCCACAGCCACGGAGATTTGGGGGGGTTCCACCCACATTCCCAACCCTCCACTGCTCTGATCCAGCATTTCCAGGCCTTTAGTGCCTAGAAACAGCCATAGGTGGGAATATTGAGGGTGATTATGGCATCGGTTTAACCTGAACTGGGGGGTTTCCGACTGAAATCCTGATATTTTTCCTCCTCCTGGCACTGCAGCTTCTGTTTTCCAGGCAGACCTATTGGAGGTTATTAATTTTCTCCCTGTGATAGGGTGATCAAGCGTCCTGTCAGGAAAATGGATCTGTGTGTCAGCCCTTGCCGTGATTAAAGGGAGGCACGGAGCGGGGAGAAAATACCAAATTTTCATGGCCAAATCAAAGGGCTCCCAGTCCTTCCCCCAGTAACTAAAAAAAAAAACTGCCAAACTAAATTAAATATTAAGGAGTTGTGATCCCACCTCTATTTAAGCAGCTTTTTCCCCCATCCAGAGGATGCCGGGGGCATGGTCGGGATTTTGCTGTATTTGAGGAGTTTGGTTGGTTGGATTTTAATTCCTTGGAGTTTCGGCAGGTTTGGGGGATTTTGGGAGGCAGAAAATCCTCCGCTGCAGCTGTGAGGATCCAAGTGACACCGTTGCAGATTGCACATGGAACGCTGGGGCTCTTTCCCAGCCTGTCCTGCTTGGAATTTCTTGTGGGGTTAACAAAGAACGGTGTCTTGGCACAGGGGGGAGCAGCAGGAAGGAGCTCAGCTCCTGATCCCCAGCCCAAACCTGGGAGCTTTCCCAGTGGGAAAGAGCGGATGGAGGGTCAGATCGAGGTGGAGTTTATGGATTCCCGGTAGGATTTTTTTTTTTGCCGTTCATTGATCCATGAAAATTCTCTTGATGCACATTCCCTTACCCAGAGAGAGCTTGAGGATTCCCCATCCCTGGAAGTGTCCAGGCTGGATAGTTCTTGGAGCACCCCGGGGCTAGTGGAAGGTTGGGATTGATCCCTAAAATCCCTTCCATCCCAAATGGCGGCTGCTCCCTGCCCCTCCCTCTGGGATGCAGCAAAGGGTTAACTCGGTGCTGCTGTAATCCCTGGCTGCCGGGTGGGGGGAAGGCCCTGCAGTGTTTCATTTCCTACTGGAAGCAGCACATGTGTTGGCTTTTCCTTTCTTCCAGGGCCAGGGGCTGGGGTCAGTGCCCGGGCTATTGATCCGCATGGCGAGCCAGCTCCAGCATCTGCTGCACTCCTGCTGCCAGGAGCCTGGGATGGGCTGGGATGGGATCAGCAGGGGCCTGGAGCGGGCTGAAATATCCTGGAATGGGGCTGGGGATGAGGGAACCCAGCCTCAGGTGTGTGCTGAGCACCTGGAGGAGGGGCTGGGACTGAGGGAACCCAGCCCAGGTG
>JAGMWU010000106.1:36019-48544 GCA_018697195.1 Certhia americana | reverse complement strand
TGCTTTGTTCCAGCCCCTTTTTCCTCCAAAGGCAGTTGCTATTGATTTTTTTCTCTTTTTTTTCCCCCTCCCTTACCATTGTTAAGCTTTCCCTTGTTTTTCTCTCCCTTTTGACTGGCGGGATTGCCCGACCACAGCTCCTAAAATTTGGTGAACTTCCTTTTTTTCCTCCTGGATGTCATTAATAGAGACATCCCATGGGCTTCATTAATCCATGATCCTAATCCTGTGTCAGGTGATGCCTCCCAACTCCTGGCAAACAGCACTTGGGAAGGATTAAAACTTCCTTATTTTGTTAAAACAAATACTAGGGAATTTCTCAGGATGCTGGAAGGAAGAATGGATTTAATTTGTCACAATAAGTGACTGTGGTTTCGTTCCAATAGTTTCTTCTAAGATTTTGGAGGTTTACTCCAAATTAAGAAACCTCCTCTGCTTAGTGGAATTCAGAATCCCTGGACTATGTTCAACTAGTAAAACATATTTTATTTTTAGGTAAAATTCATAGTTATGATTTTGTTAAAATTCCGTAGGTGTCCATTTTACTATATGAAAATATCACTTTGGTTTACTGGTGTATCAGGTGTTATCCTGAAATTTAAATATCCTAAATTTAATGGGAAGCCCGATGTGGTGATGAATCCCACAGTGAAAAGGTTGGTTTATATCATACATGTTAAAAAAAGCCAGCTTTTAAAACGATAAAAACTGCAACGTGTCAATAAGAAACCACCCCAAAATCCCGAGATAAACATAGAATCCTGGGAATCTTCTCTCACTGAGCAAACCAACCTGGAAATCAGGGAATTTCCTGGTGTGTTTTGATTCCCCCACGAGTCCTTGGCAGATTCTGAAGGGATATTTTAATCGGAAACCTCTTTTTTTGGAGATAAATGGAATCCTCTCCGTGGAGTTGGTTCCCTTCAGAGTACACCTCGTTAACCCCTTGTGCTCTGGGCTGTCCCCCTGGCTCTGCAGGCTGCCTGGGGGCCCTGCCACAGCCCAGGAAGGTGTCTGCATCCTACGAGGAGCGCCGCAAGCAGGCCACGGCCATCGTGCTGCTGGGAGTCATCGGCGCCGAGTTCGGCGCGGAGATCGAGCCCCCCAAGCTCCTCAGCCGACCCCGCAGCTCCAGCCAGATCCCCGAGGGTTTCGGCCTCACCAGCGCTGGATCCAACTATTCCCTGGCCAGGCACACCTGTGAGTATCCCCCTGCCTGCTTTGGGTGCAGTTTTTGTGGGAAGCAGCCCAGGTGAGGGATTTGGGAACGTGCAGGAGCTGGGATTCTGACGCGCTTTATTCCTGTGCTAGGTAAAGCAGGGCGCTTGCACTGCGTTGATTTGATTTGATTTGTTCTGGATTTTTTTGGGGCACCTTCCACCAGCCCTGGCTGCTGCAAACACTGCCCAAGCTGGCCTTGGATGCTTCCAGGGGTGGGGAATCCACAGCTTCTCTGGGCCAGACTAGAAATCCATCAAATTCAGGTGTTGCCCTGCCTTCCAGGGACATGGAACTGTCACTGTGTGCCTTTTGGAGAGGCTGGAATTCTCCAGAAATTCCCTCTGTGCCCTTGCCTGGCACCTGTATTAATCCCTGGAGCCCTCCCAGCTCGTTCCCAGAGCTATTCCATGAGGAAATGCCAGCCCAGGAATTGCTGCAGATGCCCCACGTGCCCCCAAAACTGCAGCTGCTGCTGCCTTGACAGGGTTAACGGGTTGGGAAATGAGGCTGCTGTGGCCAGGGGATGGAAAAGCAGGATTCCATGGCTGATTCCAGGGGCTTTTCCAGGCAGCTGCCATCCATGGAGTTCTTAATGAGCAGCCCTTCAGCTCCAGCAATGCTGCAGGTGACACTGTGGGGTTGTGGAGATCTCCTTCCAGAGGGAAGGGAGGAACAGAGAGAAGATCTGGAATGAAAATAAAAGCCAAAAAATTCACTGGGCCAGAAAGAGACGAAGGGATATGGAATTTTAACCCAGCTCTCCAAATTTCTGTCTCTCTGGATAATCAGGGGAAAAAAATTCATCCAGAAAGGGTCCCAATCAAGTTAAATCTTATTCTTGGAGTCCATCATTTGGATTTAGTTGGATCTTGATCAGAGTTCTCAGTGTCTCAATCCTGCCTGGGCTATTGATTTTCCTGAGCAAATAATTTCATTTTTTAAAATCCATTGGCAAACTGGGGATAACAAGGCTGCCTGGAGCCGTGTGCTCAGAGAGATTCTGCAAGGAAAGACACTTTGGGAATCCAGGGGCTTCTGTGCAGTGAAAACAAGGGATAAATTTTAGCATTTGGGCACACCTGGGTTATTAAAATGATAGAAGGAGCAAATGTGCCAATGCCAAATGAAACCCCTGGAATAAAAATTCCATTTTAATACCACTTCCCGTCGGAATGGCATTCCCTGAGCTCTGCAGCTGCCTGAGGAACCCTATCCAGGGAATCCCAGCTGCATTTCAGTCTCAGGGATATTAACGGGGTGCAGCAGCTCGTGGGCACGGGCCCGGCTCATCCCGGGATATTCCAGCCCTGCTGGGTTGAGCTTTTTCCAAGCCTAATTACCTCGTCGCTGTGCTGACTCTAATGTGACATGTTTATTGCCCTAACGAACAGCTCATTAGCGCCGGGATGTTTTTGTCAATATTAATTCCTTCGTTTAAGCCCAGGCAAAGCTTTAAACAAAGATGTCCCAGCCGGGGATCCACTGGCACTGGGACTTTAGGGGGGGGTCGGTCCTGCTGTTGCTGGTGGCAGCAGCAGGATGCTGAGGGGAAAAGTGGGAGTGTTTTCGTGCAGGAATGCTGGAGGAATCACCTTTTTAATAAGGTTTTGCTTTCGAGGCGTCACGCCGACCTCGTGGCACGGCAAGAAGGGATTTTGGGGGTCGCTGGTGTGAACCCACTGGCAAAACCATTGGCTCTGCCCACTCCTAAAAAAACAACAGGAGGCTCGTTTAGTAACCAAAATAAGCAACTTGTTGAGAGGACATTTCCTGATAAAATCACTAATTATCTTCACCACGAGAAAACCAGTCTTGCGGGGGGGTAATAAATAACGACGGAGAGATAACGATCAATTATCAGCAAGCCTGGCTGGGTTTAACCCTCCTCCCTTTACCTGTCCATAATTGCTTTTATTTCAAAGCAGGCAGTTCAGTGAAATATTAAGAAGTCCTTCGAAAAGCATGCAGAACCCGGATTGGGATTCAGGATTGCTGCAGGATATTCCAGCCCATCTTTTCTCCCCTCCGAGATGCATTGCCGCTTGTTTGTCGGGCGGCGCGTTTGAGAGGCAGGGGAGGGGGCCGGCCGTGCCAGGGCAGCTTGGGGCTGGTTGGAGGTGACACCGGGTGCCCCGTTGTGACCGTGTCACCCCCCCAGGCAAGGCGCTGACCTTCCTGCTGCTGCAGCCGCCCAGCGCGCGGCTGCCGGCGCACAGCACCATCCGCCGGACGGCCATCGACCTCATCGGCCGCGGCTTCACCGTCTGGGAGCCCTACATGGACGTGTCGGCCGTGCTGATGGGGCTGCTGGAGCTCTGCGCCGACGCAGAGAAGCAGCTGGCCAGGTGAGGGGGCCACGGGGGTCAGAAGGAAAAAGGGAAGGGTGAAGGTGGAGGGTCGGAGTCTGGAATGACGAGGAATTTCTCTTTGGAATTTCTCTTCGCACGTTTGAGGTTTTCGAATCTCTGACAAGCGGTGTTTTTAACCTTTGCTGGTGGGAAAAGGGCTTTTGAGTTCTAAAATGAAGCAGAGTTTTCAAGAGGGTGTATTAGACAGTAGAATAGTGTGCAGTTTAAAATAGTGAGAATTTTAGATATATGGGGTTTTTAGGATGGCAGACAGATAAAGGCAAGATGGAGGAAGCACATGGCTTTTGGGTTTCTTCCTTCTTCTTCCTTGCCTCCATGTTCTGCAGTGAGGTGGCACATTAGAGTTGGCTTAGAATAGAGTCTAACCTCCTAACATAGATACTAGTTACTGGAGTAGAATTATAAATACTGATTACATAGAACATAGTATAAATATCCACGCCACCCTGAGGGTGGGGACGTAAGCCTTTTGCACTTTGTTAGGGAGCTTTTTAGTACGGAGGATTGAACATTTAGATTTTGGCGTTGTGCTTTTAGTATTAGGTAGTTGGGCATTTGTACATTTTGTAGTTTCCTTTGGTATTTGAAACGATAAGAAAATAAATTATGAAGAGAAAAAACATAAGAAGAAAAGCCTAGCACGCTCACGTTTCCTTCAAGATCTCTGGCTGGTGAAAGCAAAACAAAATTTACATTCTCGGAGCAGAAGATAAACAGCCGGCCGGCAGAGACACAGAAAACAAAAAAAAAATAATTTTTTTATAAATCCAAGAGTGGAGGGCAGGGGTGTGGTGGTTGGAACGGCAGGAGCCTCCCTTGGAATGGAGAATTTAAATCCTCTCGCTCACAATTATTGTAATTTTGAAGTTAAGGGGCTCTCAAGCAAAGATGTGGGGATAGGAAGAACAGTTCTGTATTAGGGGGACTAAAATAAAGAGTAAAACCAAAGCACGTGCTGTATTACAAACAAACCACCCCAGTGTCAGAGTCAGGGTCCCAGCTGTCCCCTGTGTGTCAGGGGTTGGTGGCAGTGCCATCCCATGGTGGCTGCAGTCCCAGATGTGGCTCTGGTGCAGGGATGCTCCTGGAGAAAAGTGGAGTTTGTCACTGAAGGTGCAGTGGGGAGAGATGGGGCTGGTGTTCCTCTGGGAATGCAGTGGGAAAGGATCCTTGGTGTTCCAAACCCCAGATTTTTGTCCAGGTAGGAATGCTTGGTGTTCCTAACCCCAGATTTTTGTCCAGGTAGGAATGCTTGGTGTTCCCAATCCCAGATTTTTATCTAGGTAGGAATGCTTGCTGTTCTAACTCCCAGATTTTTATCCAGGTAGGAATGCTTGGTGTTCCTAACCCCAGATTTTTATCCAGGTAGGAATGCTTGGTGTTCCCAATCCCAGATTTTTTATCTAGGTAGGAATGCTTGCTGTTCTAACTCCCAGATTTTTATCCAGGTAGGAATGCTTGTCTCCTCCCCCTGGCTGGAGCCTTTCCCAGTGGGCTGATGGAATTCTCTCACATTCCCTGGCTCATGAGCAGGAGATCTCTGCCTGGAGGGAGGCTGGGTTGTGGAAGAGAGAAGGAAACTGCCCCAGCTGTTTATTGACAGTTGGCCATGGACAGACAATTCCCCCAGCCCAGTTTCATCAGCTGGTGACAGAACACAGAGTTTTGGTGACATTTTTGCACTGCAGCCCGTGACAGGTGGATATTGGAGGGGAGTTCTTGGCTGCCAGGGTGGGCAGGCCCTGGAATGGAATTCCCAGAGGAATTGCCCCTGGATCCCTGCCAGTGTCCAAGGCCAGGTTGGATGGAGCTCCCTGAGCTAGTGGAAGGTGTCCCCTGCTCATGACATCCTTAAGGTTCCTTGCAAGCCTGACCATTCCATGATCCCGTGACGTATTTGTTGACAAACCCAAAATCTAAATGGCACCTGCAATAAGGAGCTGCCCGGGGCTGTTTTAATCCCAGCAATGTGTTTCCACATCCATCTCTGTTGAGGGTTCTGACACTATTCTAAGGTAGATATTGCCCTTTTTATGTAAGTTTTCATTTCCTCAACATACAAAGACTGAATCCTTGCCACGTGTTGGCAGGAGAAGTATGGACAAATCGGATTACCGTTGTTTTTTTTCTGTCTGAATTCCAGTTCTTCCTTGTAGTGTGACAGGAGGCACCACCACCTTTTCCCTTCCCGTTTTCTGTAAATCCCGACGCTTCCAGGATCCGAGTGACCACAGCTCTTCAGCGAGTCCTTTTGCTGGGGTGATTCCATCCTTAGCTGTCAGGAAGATTAGTCTGGCTCTCCCTCCAAAGAGCAGGGAATAAATGAAGGGATCAGCGTGGAGCCTTGGAGGAGCCCGGCGCAATTTTCCCGGTGATAAATCGCATAATAAGCGCGAAAGCGTTTGCTTTATTAATCCATAACGAGATTTAGATGGAAAATGGCCTGTTACATTCCTGACAGATCCAGGATGGAGGGAGCTGGAAAGAAATGGAGCAACAACGTGTGCAGGGGTTAAGTGTGGCTCTCACCCTGCCGGAGCCCCGCTGAGCTCCCGCTTTGTGCCGGATTGGCCGTGGACACAATAACGGCACGCAGCTGCCAGCGCCTCTCCCGGAGGTTTTATTAAAGAGCTTTTATGTCAAGCTTCTGCTTTTAGATAGAAAAGAAGAAATCACATTTATTGACCAGAAAAACGAGTGGGTTCCTTTTTTTTCCCCTGCTGAATCAAGGGTATATTCAAGCTGTTAGGCGAAACTCAGGTGTTTGGGACTCCTTCGCTTGTCCCAGCTCATCCTGGTTCCCGAAGGTTGGGCTGTGCCAAGGGCAGCTGCTCAGTTGTGAGGATGAAGAATGTTTTCCCAGCATTTTTAGGCTTCGGTGGCTTGGCTGGGATAGTGATAGGAATCATGTTTTGCTTTTTGAATTAAGCTACGTTTCATACAGCTTTTCATGGCGTGGTTTGGGTTGAGGGGTATTTTAAGGCTCATCCCACTCCACGCTCTGCTGTGGGCAGGGACACCTTCCACTACTGCAGATCTCTGAGTCCCATCCAGCCTGGCCTGGAACAATTCCAGGGCTGAGGCACCGTTATGATCTGAAACACCCAAATCAGCAAATCCCCTTCGAAATCAGTCCGTGCATTTTGATCTGTGCCTTGGAGCAGTCTGACCTGGTGGAAATAGGATGGTCTGGGTGCTTTTATCCTGGCTGGAATGTTCCCATTCCCATCCCCTAAGGTGCACAGGGCTGGCCCCAAGCTCTCCCCACATTCTGCCAAGTGAAGGAATTCTCTCCAAGCCTGTCTCTTTCCAGGAAAATGCACCCTTTGCCAAGCATCCTGTAAGGAAAAACACTGCTGGTGTGGCACGGAGCCTTTGGGAAGTGGCAGAGAGGCACTTGGGCTTTGGGAACCCCCTCCAAAAGTTAACTGGGATAACTCCTTCCCTGGCTTTTCCCTTTTGTATGGAACACCTGGACAGGAGTTTTGAAGTTACATTTAGATGTGGTTTTTCGAGGAAAGGCCAATGTGGACATCACCTCGTGAAAGAGAGTTTATTTAGTTTTCACATTTGGGAGTTTTAATTGGTGAGCAAGGGAAAGGAAAATAAACTAGTTGGGTTTATAAACTCCTGCAATTCTCTTCCCAAAAACATCAGTCAAAGAGCACAGGGAAGAGGGAGGAACCCCTTCCACAGGTTATCCAGAAAAATATGTGGCTCTGGATCCCTGGAAGTGTTCAAGGCCAGGCTGGACAGGGCTTGGAGCACCCTGGGATAGCAGAAGGTGGAGTAGGAATGGGTGATCCTTAAAACCCCTTCCAACCCAAACCAGCTTGTGATTCTCTGTTTCTAGTTTTTGGGGAATTTTTGGATAATGTGCAGGGCACGTAGAAATTTTTTTTTTTTTGTCCCGGCAAGTAACAAGCCTTGAATTAAAGAGAATGACTCTAGCTGGGGGATTTTTCAGGCTGTGTTTAAAATACTGTAAAAGTCCAAACCATAAATCCTTGGGAAGACGATCCGGGCCTCCGTGGGGTGATACGTATTCAGCACATCCAGATAATTTGTTAACAAGGCCTTTTGCTCACTTTGGACAGATGCACTTACTGTTTTCAATCTTCATGGTTAATTATTCGATTTGGGGTTGATGCTGGAACACCCTGACTCCTAATCACTGCTCTTTGTTGGGAGTCCATTATACTGGAACTGCCGGAGTGCTCCCGGTGACCTTGAACTGACATTATAAGCTGGTTCTAATCTTTTCACTCTATCTTCCTAACGCGGCTTTTCCTTTGTCCCTGCCTTTGTGCTCGGCTCCCGTTTAGCATCACAATGGGGCTGCCCCTGAGCCCGGCGGCCGACTCGGCTCGCTCTGCTCGCCACGCTCTGTCCCTCATCGCCACCGCCCGCCCGCCCGCCTTCATCACCACCATCGCCAAGGAGGTCAGCGGGGGCTCTGTGGGGCTGGGGGCACTGCAGGAACCTTTGGAAAGGGCAGTGGGGGGGGAGAGCAGCCGTGCTGTGCCCTCCTCTGAGCCGGAGGCAGCTCCAGCTGCCCTTTGGAGCCTTTCCCCAGGGTGACAGCTCTGCCTGCCCGTGTCCCCAGGTGCACAGGCACACGGCGCTGGCGGCCAACACGCAGTCCCAGCAGAACATCCACACCAGCACGCTGGCCCGAGCCAAGGGCGAGATCCTGCGAGTCATCGAGATCCTCATCGACAAGATGCCCACGGATGTGGTGGACCTGCTGGTGGAGGTGAGGCTGCCCCAGCCCGGGCTCGGTGCTAAGCTCCACTCCAGGAGTTTCTTTCCACGTGGAGAGAGAGGATTTGCTTTGTGTCGAACTCGAAATTGCCTGAAATGCTTCGTGTTGGTGGGGAAAATGTCCTAAGCAAAGCCAGGTTGGATGTGGCTTGGAACAACCTGGAAAGTGCCAGGGTTTGGAATGGGGTGACCTTCAGGACTTGAATTACACAACTGTCAGCTGATTGTCATTTTTGTCAACTGATTGTCAACTGATGGTCGGTTTTGTTTCCAAGGTGATGGACATCATCATGTACTGCCTGGAAGGATCTTTAGTGAAGAAAAAGGGTCTTCAGGAATGTTTTCCAGCCATCTGCAGGTGAGCTTTTCCTCTGGGAATACTGTGGAATAAATGATAGGATCCACCAGCAGGATATATTTCCTAATTAAGAGTGAAACAGTCTTGTAGGTGCCACAACAAAGAGTAAAAGGTGATTTATAAAATGGGAGCATTTCCAGTATCTTTAAATGTGGATAAATATCCCAGTCATCCTCTTAAACTGGTCCAGCCAATAAATTGTAATAATCACCTGTCGGCCATTACATTTTAATTTAATAACCTATTAAAATATTGAATAGTTTCAAGGAAAGAACAATTATCCTGTTGCCAGGTTGGATACTGATGGAGATGATCTTCCTCCTTCCTGATGCTTTAAGTGGCTTTCCTTAAAACATGAAGGGAAGGATAAATGGGAATTAGTGCTCAATCTGCCTATTCCTGTGTATATTTATAGCAAACCAGTATTTTAACATTCCCTGCAATTCCTGGCAATATTTCCTGGTTATAGCCAGTGTAAAAATGATCCAGCACCCAGCGACTGCATCACGGAGCCCAAGGGAAATCGCCATCAGGTTGCAGCAAACGGGGAAATCTCTGGAGAGGTTCCAAGTGGAAGCACTTAGTGCAGCATCCCATTGTTAATCCCTTTAATATCCCAGTGTTCCTTATGCTGTATTGGAACGTGTGGCAAAATCCTTGGATCAAAGGAATGGGAAGAGCAGGCTGAGGGGGGGAAGGACGGTCAGCACCTCAGGGAGGGATACACTGGGATGCAAAGCTGCAGCTGAGCTGCAGTTTCCCTTTTCCCCTGCACAAAACCCAGGGATTTTCTTCCTTCTCTTTTATTCTCTATTGGTTTTTTTCCCCCTGTTTCAGCCTGCTTTTCTTCCCAGCTGCCATCCTGCAGTGCAGAGCGTGTCTCGTACCTGCGTGCTCGCAGTTGCTATGGCACTGGGAATCCCAAGGAAACCAGGAGAGAAGTCTAAAAAGATGGGCTGTGCGAAGCCCTAAATATGCTCAGCAATCTGGGTTTTGAGACTGATTCCAGATATTTCTGGCAGATTTTGCTAGAGAAAAATTTAACTGCAAAGTTCCAGCAGAATTCACAGTGCAGTTGGCACTTGCACAGGTCTGCTGTCCCTGTGATAGGGCACAGTGATATCCCCAAGGATTTCAATTTGTAATTAGGATTTAGCATCTCTTGGCTTTCAAGGTGTTGAAATTCCTTGCATTTTGCAGCTGTAGGAATTCCACTAAATGCCACATGGTCACACTGGGTGTTAAAGACCATGGCAGGCTTTACCCCAAGGGTGTTATTGGAGCAGAGAGTGTCTGATGGTGAATATCCCTCTTCCTGTTTTGTTTTTTTTTTGATGCCCATCAAAAATTGATGAGTTTGCTTATTTCTCCTTCCACTTTGCTTCCTTTCCATTTGACTTTTACGGGAAATGCCCTGCAGTCACTCAGGGTGTTGGATGGGCACTTAACTGTTTGATTTCCAGCACAAAGAGGATACACACTCGTGGCCATCCAGGCACTTGGTGATTACCCCATAGACTATTCCCAAATAAATAACTAAATCTGACAGATTCCACGGCAGCATATCGCCCTTGTGGAATGCTAAGATGAAACCGGGCAGCGAGCGGATTTTTCAACCAAATCTCCGTGCCAGCCCTTAACGAACCCTCCCAGTGGTTAATTAATTAATTAATTAAGGTGAGTGTGCCAATCTCCCCCTACCAGGTTCTACATGGTGAGTTACTACGAGCGCAGCCACCGCATCGCCGTGGGGGCTCGCCACGGCTCCGTGGCGCTCTACGACATCCGCACGGGCAAGTGCCAGGTAAGGACCCGCTGGGAACGCCTGCCCAGCTCCCCGGGAGCTGCTGGGAGCAGCTCTGCACCTGCTGGGGCACGATGGGATTCCCCCATCTACAAGGGATCCGTGGCTCGGTGGAGAGCAGCGAGTCCTGCTGGCTCCTTTCCCTGGAATTTCCCCGGTGCCACTGGGTTGAAGAAGCAAAACCTCAGGTTGGTTTGCTGTAGGGAACGGTTCCGTGCCAGAAGGGGCTGGGGCAGTGCTCAGCTGAGATCTCTAGGGTTAAAGTTTGGGAGTTTATTCCAGAGGGTGTGGGTGAAAGGAGCTCAGCTCAGGGTTAGCTCAGAGCAGGGTGGAGGATACAAGAGCAGGAGAGAGCATAAGAGCAAGAAACAGTAAGAGCAAGAGGGTAAGAGTAAGAGAAGAGAGCAAGCTCTCCTTTTACAATGACTTCTGTCTCTTTCTATGTTGAATATTCTACTTTCTCATCAACCAATCCAGTATCAAATACAAATTTTCTACATTTCCATCCATCCTATAGGAATCCCTACATTGCCATGTTTTACTACTTTCTAATCTCTAAATCTTATCAGGGGTCCCTTCCTGTTGAACCAGGGAAGAAGGGTCTGTTCTGGTTTTGGGATGTCTGTTAGTAAATCACATTCTTAACAAAGAGACAAAGACCTTTGGTCAGCCCAAGCTGCTCTAGAAACATTCAAACAAACACTGCTTTCATTTCAATGTCTGTTCTACTTTCTGCATTCTTAGCATCTTTGGATAAGCAGTCAGAGTTATAGGACTTTCCTGTTTCTTCCTTCCCAACAATTTCCTGATCTGAAAGTTTGGGAGTTATTTCCCTAAAAATTCTTTACTCTGCGCCAGGGAATATTCACAGCAGTTAGTTCCTTGCTTTTCATAATAATCGTCCACGTCCCCGATGGAAAACAGAGCTGGAGGTGATTCCCAGGATAATTAAGACAGGTCTTTTCCAGGTTTAATTATTACTCATAAATGCAAAAGTCTTCCAGATAAATTACTGTGGGGGAACAGCATCTATTGGATACAGATTCCTGCCTCCAAATCCGATGTTATATGTCATTTCTCACAACAGCAGGTTTTTCTGGCTGCTCAAAAACATGGAATAACTTGAGGATGGCACAGCTGAAAAAGTTGTGTCCTTGGAGAAAAGCTCAGGTTTTTAATTTGCTTTCCCATGAGGGGTTTTGGGATCCTGAAAAGCATTTTGGGGTTGGGTTTTTTTTTCCCCTTCCAGGTAATTTTTTAATTTTTTTAAAGAAAGGTGGTTGTAGGAACTGACTGAGAAATTACTTGGAATGATCAATAGGATGATGGATATTAAAAATGAAAAAAAACCAACCCAAAACATAAAGCAAAACATTAAATCAACATTTATCTAGAATGGGGTTTCCCCTCAGTAAAACTTAGTGTGTTAGTAGATTGTATTATGCCTATGCCAAATGCAAGCATTTGAATCTCTTTTTCCACAATCCAGTACCAAACCCAGGTTCTTTCTCCTCGTCCTGCTGTAAAATGACTTTATTGACCCGTCTGTGAGCGCTGCTGCTGTTCCAGTGCAGGACATGGGCACGGTTGGGGTTTTTGGCAGCACTGGGGCCGGGCAGTGCCCTTCCCGTGCCGCTATTGATTTGTCCTTCAGCTGTTGGCAGCTCCCAGAGATCCCAGGGCCTGGCTGTTGATTATTCCCACAACATCTCGGGAGAGGTATTGACCCGGAGCCGCTCGCTGCCGACGGCTCTGGATTTCTCACCCGTCTCCATGACACTCATAATACACTGGCTGAGTGCTCCGTGCCTCTGGAAGCCAGCTCGGCCTCAGCGGGAGCTTTTCCCTCTTGGAGCCGCTTGGGAGATAGGTTTGTTCCCTGTTCCAGGGAGGAGCCATGCCCTGCACTCGGGCTCTGTCCCACACAGCAGCAACAGCCTTCTGTATTCCCCCTCACTCATTTCCCCTCCATGTTTCCCCTCCATGTTTCCCCTCCATGTTTCCCCTCC
>JAGMWU010000106.1:1612-35919 GCA_018697195.1 Certhia americana | reverse complement strand
ATTCCCCCTCACACATTCTTCCTCCATATTCCCCCTCACACATTCCCCCTCACACATTCCCCCTCCATATTCCCCCTCACACATTCCTCCTCCATGTTCCCCCTCACACATTCCCCCTCACACATTCTTCCTCCATATTCCCCCTCACACATTCTTCCTCCATATTCCCCCTCCATATTCCTCACTCATTCCTTCTCCATATTCCCCCTCCATGTTCCCCCTCACTCATTCCCCCTCACATATTCCCCCTCCATGTTCCCCCTCACTCATTCTCCCTCCATGTTGCCCCTCACACATTCCCGCTCCATGTTCCCCCTCACGCATTCCCCCTCACACGTTCCCCCTCACTCATTCCCCCTCCATGTTCCCCCTCACATATTCCCCCTCCATGTTCCCCCTCACTCATTCCCCCTCACTCATTCCCCCCCAGAGCTCATAGGAACTCCATTCTGAAGCTCAGAATTCCTTAAGAACCTAGCTAAACTTTATTACAATTTCAGAAATAAATAGCTGCGATATTTGCCGTTGCATCAGCAGTGCTGTCAGTAGCTGGAGCAGCAGTGGCTTTGTGAGCAGATTTTTTGAACTCTCTAAATTTCAGGAATTCCTGGCTGGCTGTCAGGGGATGCTGAGTCCCCTCCACAGCTGGGCAGGACCCTGGTGCCCCACAGGATCCCTGTCTGGTTTTATCCTGGTGTTTTCTCTCTCCTGGTGTCAATCCCAGGGCCGTGTTTGGTGGGATGGCCCTGCAGCCATTCCAGCAGGATTTTGGGAGCTGCCTGCCACAGCCCTGGCTGTCGGGGAAGGCAGAGGTTAAACTTGAGCAGCTTCCCAAAAAAAAAGCAGGTGGAGTTTCCACCTTGCACCCTGGCAGCAGATCCGATGATGATTATTGATTCCTTCCCTCCCAGCTTCCCCTGGCTCTGGCCTTGAGCCGCAGGTCCCTCAAAGGAGGCTCCATCTTGATCAGGGGCCGAGATGAGATCCTGGGATTTGATAAAGATAATTGATGGCTCACAGGGAATTGGAAAAACGGTTCCGAGAGCAGCAGCTCCACCTGGAAATGTGCCCTTTGTTTTCCCAGCTTTAAACCCCACGGCCACGGGCCTCGAGCCAAGCACACGGGATTAAGGAGAAATGGCAATTTTTTTATCCCAAAATAAACCACTTGGATTGATAATTACAGCAATACTATAACAATATTAAAAGGATTATGCAGCAGCATTAAGGTATCGTTTAGCACAAGCTCTGTTTGACCATTTAAACACTGAAATAACATTAAATTCCAACCAAATTATTAATATTTTGTGTAAGATCCCTAATTATTGACGCACAGTTAAAAATCCTGCACTTAAAGGTGCAGTAGCACAGGAAAATACTGATGCTATAAAATGCTATTTTATATCAAATTAAACACTAAAATCAGACAGGAGAGAGAGAAAACACTGAATTTTGGGTAGGTAACTGAATTTTAGGATACCTGATAGTTGATTTTGGGATGATGGGAAAATACTAATATTTTCTTAGGTAAATTCTTGCTGAGTACCAGAGTCTGGCCCAAAGTCCCCCAATTAATTCCTCAATACAGGTTACTTAATTACCTTCTTTTCCTTTAGGAACATACTTGGTTCTGTAAGGAGAGACTCTGAAATATTCCATTTTTATTGATTAAATCTTGGGATTCATCATAAATATTTAGAGCTGCATTTCAGAAATACATGTAATTTTTGTACCTAAAACCTGGGTCATTTGCACTGGAAGATTAAAGAGAAATCTAAGTTATTTGGGGTTTATTTCAAAGCAAAAACTACTTTTAAGCCTGGGCTGGAATCAATAATGTTTGGTCCTGGGTCCTTCCAGAATTAAAATCCCAGCAATCCCAGCATTAATTGGATTGTGCAGGGCTGATTTTATTTCAGTCCTGGATGCCTTGGCAAAGTTTGATTTATGTGGAAGGCAGAAAAGGATTTAATATTCCATTTGGAATGAATCGTGGCTTGGCTTAATTAATTACAGAGTAAAAGATGCTGTGCTTTTCAGCCAGTGCTCTGAGGTGTTTATCCTGCAATTCCAAATCCAGGTGAGGCAGGAAAACCAGGAAAAGCACATCCCTAAATTTCAGAGAAAAGGTAATTACTGAGCATACCCTAAAGATCTTTTCTAAACATGCCCAGTAACAGCTGAAAGTATTTTCATTTATTTATTCAATTAAACGATAAACGGTGCTGAAGCTGGTGCGAGTTAATAGAGATTTCCATGACATTGCACCAAAACTAGGGATTCCTTTTGAAAAGCTGGGTGAGGATGTTTTGAATTTCTCTGATCCGTGATTTCTCCACACCCATGCAGGAGAAGGGTTTCCCCTGGTTCTCAATCCCCATCCCTGAGTGCTGTATCCTGGGCAAAGCTGGAGCTGATGCTTCCCTGTCCCTGTTTTAAGAACTCCCAGGCTGAGCACTGGAAGGGCAGCGTTGCTTTCCCAGTACAGGAATTCTTGCCTCTTTTATTGAAGGAATCCAGAATGATAAATATCAGATAATAAAGGGGCTCAGGTATTAGTGGGTGTCTCCAGGCGGGCGTTATTGATTTAAAATACGCGTTTTGCTGCATTTATTAATATAAAACGGAATTAAAACATTTCCAAAGTGGTATCAGAGAGATTGGCCCAGAATTTCCACTGTGTGTTCTTTCCACTGGAGCTGGACAGCTGCAGGGGGTAACTGGCAAGATTTGGAACGAGCAGCAGTGACCCGGCTTTGCTGCACTTTTCCTCCTGGAAAACACAAGCTAACGCCACAAAAAATCCTGGCTGGAAAGGATTAGCATCAATTAGAGAAGCACTTCCTTTAAATAACAAAGCAGCTGGATTCCCTGAAGGCTTTGTACTTCTTGGAAGGTATTCCAGGAGTAAAAACAGCAACAAGTGTGCTGCTCCTATTGATTTCTACCTTTGTCTCACCAAAAAAAAAAAAATTTATTGACAAGTGTTCCGTGCTTGTTAAGTGCTGAAGAGTGGGATGGGGCTAAATGTGGGATCAGCTAATTAAGTGTAGGGATCCCATTAAAGAGAGAGATTTGGGGCTCGCTCACCTTTTCCACCAGGAATAAATGAATATATTAATGGGGTTTTAATATATCAGGCTCGTTCCAGGTGCACACACAGAACAGGGCTCTTAATAACCCGGGGATGGGCACAGGAACTCTGCTAATGGGGTTCTGCTAATGCTGATCCAGTAGGGGATGGGATTTTCCAGGAGAAAATCCTCTGGCATCTTGGATTTGGTACATGCTTGGGCTTTGTGGATCCTTTTTGGGGGTGCTGCTGTGGGAGAGGAGCTCATTTCCCTGGGGTGCTCTGGGTTTCTCGGGCTGCCAGGTCACGGCTGTCCCACATCGCTGTTCCCTGTCCTTTTCCCAGACTATCCACGGCCACAAAGGACCCATCACTGCCGTGGCCTTTGCCCCCGACGGCCGCTACCTGGCCACGTACTCCAACTCTGACAGCCACCTCTGCTTCTGGCAGGTAAGGCTGTGCCATTACCACACTCGGGATCGGGATTTTATCCCTTCCTTTCGTGCCTTCAGTTGCTTCAGCGGGGAAAAAAATCCCACGGGAGAGAAGGTCACAGCTGAACTGGGCTTGGAGCAGCCTGGGCTGGTGGAAGGTGACTCTGCCCGAGGCAGGAGTGTGGAATGAGACAATCCTTAAAATCCCTTCCCAGCCAAACATAAGGGGTTAAAGCATCCTCCTCCGTGTAGTTCTCAACTGTGACCTCGCGCGCTGGTGATTTTTCCCTTCCGTGTCCCGTTTGGCACGATTATTAATGCAGGAAAATCAGGAGCATTAGTCATCCTAAAAGGGTTATTACTCAAAGATGATTTAAATTGTGAAAGTGTCAGCGGGGCTGGCTCGCTGGCGGCTCCGGATGCCGTGATTTACACCCTGACACCGCCGAGGAGAGCCGGCTGAAGGGCTGGCTGGGGCTGCTCGGAATTCAGGACATGGCAACAGCAGCCCAATGTCCTGGGCTTTGCCAAGGTTTCCTGGGGACAGAAATCCTAGGGTTGCCGTGCCCTGGAGGGGTGCAGAGTGATGTCCCGAGGAGGTTGGGTTGGGGCAGCTCTGTTTTCAGAATTTGGAAATTTTTTTCCAATCTGGCACCGGCAGTGCTTGGCCTGTTTTCCAAGAGTGGAACCCAGCAGATCCTTGGAAGCGTCCAGGTTAGACAGGGCTTGGAGAGCCCAGTGGCAGGTGGGGCTGGATGAGCTCCGAGGTCCCTTCCCACCCAAAGCACACCCTGGCAGTTCCAGAGCCTTGCTCCCGGGGGCTGTGGGTGCTGTGGCAGCTCCCCCTCAGGAGCCCCGTGCTGATCCAGGCTGTCCCCTTGGTGCAGATGAACACCTCTCTCCTGGGAAGCATCGGGATGCTCAACTCAGCTCCCCAGCTGCGCTGCGTCAAGACCTACCAGGTCCCCCCGGTGCAGCCGGCGTCCCCCGGCTCCCACAACGCGCTCCGGCTGGCCCGGCTCATCTGGACCTCCAACCGCAACATCATCCTCATGGCCCACGACGGCAAAGAGCACCGCTTCATGGTCTAGGTGGGCGTGGGGCTTCCCCTGCCTCGGGGCGGGGGGATTGGCTGGGATCCCAGAGGGTCCTGGCAGCATCTGAGGGGTTCAGCTGGGATCCCAGAGGGTCCTGACAGCATCTGAGGGGTCAGCTGGGATCCCAGAGGGTCCTACCAGGATCCCAGAGGGTCCTGCTGGGATCTGAGGGGCTCAGCCAGGATCCCAGAGGGTCCTGACAGGATCTGAGGGACTCAGCTGGCATCCCAGAGGGTCCTGCCGGCATCCCTGAGGGTCCTACCGGCATTCCAGAGGGTCCTGCTGGGATCTGAGGGGTTCAGCTGGGATCCCAGAGAGTCCTACCAGGATCTGAGGGGTTCAGCCAGGATCCCAGAGGGTCCTGCCAGGATCTGAGGGGTCAGCTGGGATCCCAGAGGGTCCTACCGGGATCCCAGAGGGTCCTGCTGGGATCTGAGGGGCTCAGCCAGCATCCCAGAGGGTCCTACCGGCATTCCAGAGGGTCCTGCCAGGATCTAAGGGGTTCAGTCGGGATCCCAGAGGGTCCTGCTGGGATCTGAGGGGTTCACTCGGGATCCCAGAGGGTCCTGCCAGGATCTGAGGGGCTCAGCCGGGATCCCAGAGGGTCCTGCCAGGGTCTGAGGGGCTCAGCCGGGATCCCAGAGGGTCCTGCCAGGATCTGAGGGGCTCTGCCTGGATCCCAGAGGCTCCTGCCGGGATCTAAGGGGTTCAGTCGGGATCCCAGAGGGTCCTGCCAGGGTCTGAGGGGCTCAGCTGGGATCCCAGAGGGTCCTGCCAGGATCTGAGGGGCTCACTCGGGATCCCAGAGGGTCCTGCCAGGATCTGAGTGGCTCAGCTGGGATCCCAGAGGCTCCTGCCAGGATCTGAGGGAACGCTGCCCCGAGGTCTGAGGGAATGCTGCCCGGGATCTGAAGGGCTCAGCCGGGATTTTTGCTGGTGGCACTGACAGCTTCTCCTTGCCTCCAGGAGGAAGAAGGCCCAGCAGGGCAGGATCGGGAACACCTCGGCCCGACCCGCAGCGACCAGGATTCGATCCCTTTTTCCCTCCGGAGCTTCCCAGAATGTCAGTGTTTACCAAAAAGGCTCGTGTTTACATGGAAGTTCTCCTGGTGACCGTGGAATGTTGGTGGGTAATGCCCCCAGAGCTGGGTACCTGCCTGGGAATGGATGGAATTTTGGGGCATGGCCTGTGTGCTGAGCCCAAGGGGTGAAATCCCCATTTCTGAGGGGCTTGGAAGAGCTGCTGTGTCAGGTTGGAAGGAAAACTGCTAGTCTACGTGTAAATAAATAATTTAAAAATCCTGCTAAATGGCAGACTTGGAAAAAAAGCAGTATTTATATAGAAAGGTGGTTTTTGCCACCAGAGCAGGTATTTATTTAAATAAAGGACTAAGGGGCCATTTTGAATGGAAAAATGATCAAAATTATGGAGAAAAATTAATTCTTGACTGGATGTACTGAAATCTTTCCTTCAGTTGGAATAATCCTGTGTGACACTCGCTGTGACTGTGTTTCCTTCTTACATATCTGATTTTGTGGAATATTATGTGTGCAATTTGCTGGTTTCTTCTCATGGGAAAGAGAAAAAAAAAATCTCTCAAATCCTCTTTCATTTCAATATCTCTGTTTGTGAAGCTTTTCCTTGGCTGCAGAGCTCACACCTGAGGCTGGCACTACCTGCTAAGCTAAAAATGGTACTTGGAGTCCAAAACTGAAGGAATTAATTTTTCAGGTGGCTCTGAAAGAGAAAAATAAATGTATTTTATTACGATTTGGGTGATTGGTGTAGTGCCCAGGTGGGATTTGCAGCCCAGAAGCTCCATATCTATGTTTGGCCTCGTCCCTGTCGGCGTGGAGGTGTCTGTGGCAGCTGGAGTGACACAGTGGCACACCTGACCTGCATGAGAGGGGGTGACAAAGTCACCGTGTGACCTCCACAGATCCGCTCCCTGCCCTCGGGGGGGTTAAAAATCCCTGGTGTAAATAATGCTCGTGGAATAAAACTGGACTGAAACATCTTGGCTTTCGTGGGTGTCAGTGATCTCCTGCTGATGATTGTCTGCCCAGTCATCAGGACTCGGTCACTCTTCAACAGATTTCTCCCATTGCCTTTGGAATGAGAGCACAATCCTGGAATGGTTTGGGTTGGAAGGATATTAAGGGTTTCTCTCTCCAGCTCTCCTGGAGCCCCTTTAGGCCCTGCCAGGAGCTCTGAGCTCTCCCTGGAGCCTTCTCTTGTGCAGCTGTGCCAGGCTGGCTCCAGAGCAGAGGTGAATTTCCCCAGAGGAATTCCCTGCAGTAAATAAATGGACTGGATGCACTGTCTCTGTTTTTAAGCCATCGGCCTGCAGAGGAAGCCCCTGTGCCATGGGATGCTCTGGAGCAGGTCGGGAATTCTCAGATCAGTCTCCAGACACAAACCCCGCAGGAATTGTGTGACTTGTCCCCTCTCGGGGTGTGTGGATGTGTTCAGCCTCTGTTCCCTGGAGGCTGGCTGGGCGATGCCAGGTGGGATCCAGGGAGGGATGGGGCAGAGGCAGTGCCTGGAGAAGCCTCTCCTCCTTTCCTTTAGCTGCAGGGCAGAGCTGAGCCTCGGAAAATCAATAGCTGGGAGCCAGGAGGGAAACACTTGCGAGCTCTAAGTGGAGGATGTGTTGTGACAAGGCCGGGATGCTCCGGGAGAGGAAGGGAAGCAGAGTCAATTTAAATCCCTGAAACCTCGGGGTGGGGCCGGGCAAAGGAGCCTCGACGCAGCCAAACACCAAAGGGCACGGGGCAGAGCCTGGAGAATTCCCGAGCCGGGCTGTGCTGCTGCTGTGCCACAGCGTCACCGAGGGGAGCTCAGTGCTCCCCTTTTAGGGGAACGAGAGCCCAGAGGAGCCCAGGGGACACCTGGAGCTGTCCCCTTCCTGCTTTCAGAGCCCTTTCTCCCTGCTGGGTGTGTTTCTATGCACAGAGCCATTGTTTGGGTCCATTGTCCTCCTCAGTGTGGGATAATGCAATCCCCGGGCTCCCCCAAGGAACAGCTCCTTCTGCTCCTCCACCTGGGAGCTCACCGTGTTACAGGGAGCTGAGGAGGCAGGGAAAGAGGCTTTGCTTCTGTTCAGGCTGCTCCCAGCTTTTAGGAAACTTCACCAGCATTAATACTTTTGTCTGAACAAAAAAAAAAAAAAATAAAATCAGGAAAAATCTGGATCGGAGCCTCCGGTGTGATAAATTGACACTCGATCCAGCGGTTGCCTGGAGCGCGCTTTGAAGCGGGAGAGGCTCCTGGGGAACTTCCCCCTCTCTCTGATGTCTGAAAATTAAAAATTAATCCGCTATGAAAAATTAAAAGGTGAAACTTTCTGCTCTTTCAGCAGCAGAGCTTTTGGAATGCTGATGTGGGGCTTGGAATGGAGGCTGAGTGACATCTCCGGGAACATCACCGTGGGCTGGTGCATTCTAATACCGGATTTTAATTGATTTTTGTAAATTTGAAACCTGTTTGCAAAGGACCTGAGACACTTAAAAAGAGGCAAATATTTATTTATTGATGTAAATAACCTTAAACAGGCATTTACTCACTCCTGCAGAGCTCCTCACTGTTTACAACACAGTGAAAGGAAACCGATGCTTCCAGCTTGGAATCGGCACAACTTGCAAGGTTTAATTTGGCTTTTTTATAAACCAATGGACTCAAGCAGAAAATGGGTTAAAATACACATAATTCCAGGAACAAACAGCCAAGGTGCTGCTGGTGGGAGGAGGCAGAAGGAGGAGGATGGGCAGTGGGATGATCCCACAGAGATTTCCTTGCCCAGCACGGGTCTGTTTTCCACTTCCCTGAGGTGGGACACACCTCCTGCCTGGGCAGAGCAGCAGGAACAGGGTCTGACCCAGCCCCTTCCATCCAAACATTTCTGTCATTCCTCAGCAGCAGCCTCTGCCCACAGCCCTGCCAGCCCAGGGCATCAGGTGGGAGCAGGGCCTGGATTTGCACCAAACACAGAAAAAGGGGGAGCAAAAAACCTCAAAACCTGAGCCCAGGCATCGACTGCAGAGCTGTTCCCCAAATGTTTTCCAGGAAACACATCCCTGGCCTCCTGAGGATAACAGACCAGGCTGTGTTCCGTAGGTGAAGGTGTCTGCTGAGCTGGAAGGAATGGGGGCAAATCAAAGCAGAGCCCAAAGCCAAGCTGGGAAATGGATTCAGGGATTCAGCCAAGCCGAAAGCGGCCGTGTCCCGCCCCGGGGATGCACGGGGGAGCCGTGGGGAGAGCAGAGATGAGTTCCCATCAAGTGCATTGGCTTGGAAAATGGGGAAGGTTTAGGGTCAGACGCACACAGTCCCGAGGGAAGCTTTGCCAGGGGAAATGGGAAGAGCTGCAGCCGCCGCTGCTGTGATTGCTCCTTTCAGGGTCAATTTTCTGTAGTTCTCGGTTTTCCAGAGCCATCCACCTGCTCCTGGAGCACTGGCTGTGGGGAGGGGGTGGTACAGAATCCTGGGCTCCTGGAATGGTTTGGGTTGGAAGGGACCTTAAAGCTCAGCCAGTTCCAGCCCCTACACAGCACAGCAGCTCCCTAATGGAATTCTGTCAGACACAGGATGGGGGGATTGGGAAGGAGGATAAATGGGACTTGTGGACTCAGAACCACACACTGCCTGTCAGGGACAGCTTATGTATTCCCTCTGCAGATACTGGGAATTATTCTCTGTGGGAAGCAGGGAGAGCTCCAGCCCTGCCTGTCCCAATATCCCAGCGTGCAGGAGACTGGATCTCCAAGGTCCTTTCCAAGCCAAAGCGTGCAGGGACTCAGCAGGGTGCAGGGCAGCTCCTTCCAGGATGGATTTGGAGCCCACCTGGAGAGGCAAAGCTTACCTGGGCAGCACTTCCTAGGGGATACAGGGAAGGGCTGGGTGCAAACCACCAGCCCTCTGTGCCCTCCTGTCCCGTGGGATGGATTCCAGGTCAGAGGTCTGAGTCCTGAGGGATTAAAAGAGATTAAGTATTTTTTTCTCCCAAACTGGAGGTTTGGATGATTAATTGCTCCCTGAACATGAAAGCTGGAAATGGTCGCCCTCCATCCACACCAGATTCCTTCTGCTGCTCTCCTTGGATGTCTGTTTGGGAGAGAATAACAAATATTCTTCTTTTTTGGTAAAACACTGCATTATTCAGAGCAGGGGCCAACTCTTATTCCTAATGGGGCTTACCTGGCTTTCTAAATCAACACTTGAAGTGAAGAATTTCTACAAATTCCACCCAAACTGCTTGGAGCAGCCGCAGCCAGCCAAAGGGGGCGCCTGAGGGGGACAAGGACAGGCTGCCCCTTCTGGGGGGGACACGGCTGGTTTGGGAGGCCGTGCCCTGCTGGGAAGGGCAGCGGAGACGGGCAGGGAGGTGGATCCAGGGAAGGGCTGGAGCTGGGAAGGGCGAGTGCCCAGGGAGCCCCTCCCAGCTTCTCCTCGGAGCATCTCGTCCGACTCCGCTAAGGATTTAAACACCCGTTGAAATTAATCTGCTGGATAAAACCTTTTCTTCATAGTCTTCATTAATCACCCGTCCTTCCCGTAGTTCCTCGCAGGAAAATAGATTTTTAAACCTGTCAGCTGTGGTTTTGTGGGTTTCATTTCGTGCCTGCTCTGTCTGTGCTGCCCGGGAGGAGGGAGACAATTAACCCAGGGCTTAAAAACTCCGAGCGCTCATGGCTGCACCGAGCCCGGAGCTGGGAATTATGTAACCACTGGGTGGGCTGGGGGGCATTAAATACAGAGTTTGGGTCGGGGAAATTCGATTTCCCAGCCAGCCAGGAGATGGCTAGGCTGAAAATCCATCCTAAGCCACCTTGCTGGGACAGCGAGGGGCTGCCAGCCGCGTGTCCCGATGGATTCGGGAAGGGGAGGGAGGCTCCAGCGCTGGGGACGGCACCTGCACAGCTCGGGATGGAGCCCATCCCTGACAACGAGCTCCCAGAGGATAGATTTCCATCCCAACGAGCCCCGTCCGTGCGGCCCAAAATCCCGAACACCGGCACGGCGAGAAGCTCGTGGGTGGGATCACGCGGGACGGGGTTCAGCGTTCCACCCCAAATCCCAGCTCCGGCCAGAAATTCCCACCTTGGCATCAATTCTGGATCGAGGCGGAATTGCAGGGGCCCGAGGAGGAAACACTTCCAGGAAAGGCAGCAGAGGAGCCCTCGGGGAGCGGCGCTCCCTAACGAGCCCGGGCCATTAGCGCCGGCGGTGCCGGGAAGAGCGGCCGAGCTGCCAAGGCGTGTCGGGAGGGGCGAGCAGCCCCCAGCAGCTGCCGGGGACGTGCTGAGGTCCCGGAGCCACCCGGAGGGTCCCCGAGGATCCCGAGAGTGCGGGTGGCAGTGGCAGTGCCCGCTCCGTGCTGTCCCCTCTTGCCGCAGCGGGGAGAGGGGCCAGCCCAGGCTGAGCTGTTCTGGCGTTTGAAGGCAGGCCGGGGTGGGGGAAATGCAGATTTCTTCTGGTTTGGCCCCCACGGCAAGGGCAGGGAATAAGGAGCAGTTCCGCAAGCTCGGCTGCTGAGCCACGAAGGATCTGCCCCGCGGATAATCGAGGGTGTGGGATGCAGGGCAGCCACAATTCCCAGCTGTGCAGGAATTGGGGATCGGGCAGCGGAGCACAGCCGCTGTGACCACGGGGAGCAGCTCCCAGAGGCCAGGGACTGTCCTGGGTTTGTCACCAGCAGCGGGAGCAGGATGAGGGAGGGGGATTCTCCCGTGTGTCCTGCTCTGCTGAGACCTTCCCGAAGAGGATTTAGGTGGGATTTTGGGCAGGAATTCCTTACTGGGAGGATGGGCAGGGGCCTGGCTCAGAGGAGCTGTGGGTGCCCCATGATCCCTGGCAATGTCCCAGGACAGGGTTTGGAGCAGCCTGGGACAGTGGGAGGTGTCCCTGCCACACTGGATGGGCTCTAAGTTCCTTTCCAACCCAAGCCATCCTGGAATTCTGTGACTTTCAGCACAGCCCACACCCTGGCAGAACATCACCACGTGGGGAAGGCTCCGAGGCTGCTCCAGCAGAGACATGGCCGATCGCTGTGCTCGTTTCCCATATGGAGAAATCCATACGCTGGTGACATTTCTAGGACACGCTATTTTTGCCTTGTGAGGGGGCTGGAAAAATCAGAATGGCTTTTAAGAAATGAAAGCACCTTATTTAAGCTGAGAAAATTGTTCTCGCTGATTAACCTCGAGCTTGTTTGCAGCGTCTCTGGTGACAAAAATCCTACAGGATGGAAGGTGAAAAGGACAGGTTTAGTGGAGGTGTTGGAATACGCGGTGGTGAAGGGTCCAAAGAGGGTTTGGAAACCTCTCAAACTGCTCCGTGGTGATGTGTTGGGGTGCCCTGGATGGTTACCCTGAAAAATAATCCCCCCCAGAACTGGGGGTCAGAGGCTTCTCCCCAGCAAAGAGCGGCGGGACACAACAGCTCGGAAGTTATAAAAAGCAAATAAATCCCTGATGGAAAGCAACCTTGGATTCAGGTGGGCAAAGGGGCAAAAAGGAAGAAAATAAATTCCCCCAAACTTCTTGTACTTTATGTGCTCCAGCGTTTGCAAAATTTCTCAAGTTCATCGATTTTTATTTTTTTTTTTGTGCAGGAAATTCCATGAAATTTATGACAATTCTGGGAAGTTAAAGCCAGCGCATCTCCGGGGGTGTAGATGCAGCAGGGGGGGATTTAGCTCTTCCAGACTAGAGACACACCAACTGCAGTGTGGAGGGGCTCCCAGACTGTCTTTCCCTTTCTTTTTTCCCTTTTTTCTCCGTGGGGATAATAATAACAGTGTCAAGGACACCATTCAAGCTGATGCCTGGAGAGCTATTCAGTCCAGGCCTATTTACGGCCATTATAAAATGCCTGTGGATAGTTCAACGACCGATTTTCAAGAGTCTTTCTCTACCTTTTGAAGGCTCAGGAAAATCTATCAAACTGCAGAAATTAAGCTATTTTTCTTCAGGGAAAGAGAAACAGAGCAGGGAGCTTCTCACATTAAAATGCTGCCGTAGATTCCCGATGAATGAAAAATTGCCCGGCATAATAATGAGCTGGGAGATGGATTTTGAAACAGCTTAAAGCCCCTCTCCAGGCTCTGTGGCAGCAATGCTGGGGATTTGGAGGTGAAAGATTGAGCTTCTCTGGGTGTTGCTGTTCCCACATCCATCCAGGGGTGTGGGCAGGGAGTGAGGGATGCAGCCAGAGCATCCAGCACCTGGTGTGATGCAACCAGGGCATCACAAGGGATGGAGGATGGAGCTGTGGAGGACAGCCCTCGGGAGCAGTGGTGCAGGTGTCCCTGCAGCAGCTCCCTGGGTGTGCATCCACGGGGACAGGGAAGTCGTCCCTGTCACACTCTGCTGCAAAAAGGTGCCCTAAAAGTCCAAAATCCACTCAGGAAGGAGCACACCCCCCCCACACACAGTGTCACCCTGCCCACCTCGTGTCCCTGCTCCAGCCACTCACCTGCATCCCTGGAGAACAGCACATGGAGCAGTTTGCTCTGGAAAATGGGAGGGTTGGGTGTTGTGTGTTAATTGCTCACTGGATGTGCTGAACACACAGCTCTCCCCCAGCCAGGCTTCGGTTCTCAAAGCTCTGCCCTCCTACCATCCCAAAGCCATAAATGGCTTTTCCAAACCTCCAGTTACATTTAATTGAGTGGGAAACATTTCTTTTTCCCTTGCAAGATGCCAGCTCCCTCCTTTGTGTAACCACAGAGCATCATCTCCCCATCCTCCGGGCAGGGTGGGAGCCACAGGCCCAGCCTGGTTCCCACCAGGAGGGGAGGTCCAAACCATCCAAGGCCTTGGGGAGCAGCAGTGTTTCTCCAGCTCATCCTGTCCCTATTCCCTGGGAGCAGAGCCCGATGCCCATCTGGCTCCACCCTGCTGTCAGGGAGCTGTGGAGAGCCAGAAGGTCCCTCCTGATCCTCCTTTCCTCCTTTCCTCGTGCCCTCAGGAGCTGAGGGCTGGAAGGGCTGCGGGATTCTCCAGGGCAGTGGCACATCCCGACCTCCGAGGGCTCCGGGGATGTGCCTGGTGCCACTCTGGTGGCACTTCCCCTGCTGGCCTTCATCCCGGGGTGCCATGGGGGATGCCCTGCCCAGCGGGATGATCTTCCCTGAGTACACACATCCTGCTGTGCAAGATCCCGCTGCCTTTTTTCCATCCTTCCCAAGTTCCCTTTTTCGTGCTCTCCGAGCGATCGATTGCGTCCGGTCCGAGCCCCCAGCCCCGTACAATGAGAATATGAATAAATAATGCCGTGTGGATGAAGGGGGTTTGGAGCTGCCACGTGTTCCTTGGGTAAAACCTTTCCCTTTAAACAGCAGCCGTCACCTGTGCCACTCCCGCATTTTCTGCTGCCGAGGCTTTTGCTTCCCGTTCGAGCAGGAACTGCTTCCAAGGCGTTCCTGAGGGACAAGAACTCGGATGCTGCATTTCCACAGCTGACAGTGCTCCAGGACCCTTTGCCGTGGGGTGGGGCTGGTAATTCAGGGGCACCTGAATTGGGATTTGGGATTTGCACCAGATTGCCCAAAGCTTGCCCGGGGTGCTGGCTGGGATACCCAGCACAGGTGCCCAGTGCAGGGGCCAGAGGATGGAACACACCACACCTTTCCGAGGTTTTCTCTCCCGGCTTTGGAGCCAGCCGACACTCCTCGCTCGTCTGACCTGGAGAGACAGGGAAAGCCTTTGGCTCTCCGGCGCCAGGTAGCCAAACTGTCACTGTCACCAGCCGGCTGCCAGGTGAGAAGCAGGAGCAGCCGGGGCAGATCTGTCTCCTCCTCCTCCTCCTGTGCGCATCGCTGCGGGCTCAGGAGCGGGGTGCGGAGCCGCAGGCTCCGGGGTGGCCCCGGTGCTGCCCGCGGCTACCGGCGGGGGCTGGGACCGGGCCGGTCCCTGCGGGCAGCAGCTGCCCGCTCCCGTGGGAAAGGGCCCGGCCCGGCTCTGCGCCTCTCCTGCCGCCGCAGCACTTTGTTCTTTGTCAAAAGCCGGAGCTGCAGCCGCTCTTTGTGCCGCCGATTTGAATTTGACCCTTTCCAACACCAAAAATCGATATTCCCGGGGAGAAGCAGTGGGTGCTGTTTTTTTCCGAGCCCTGTTTACAGCGGAGCAGTCCTCGAGGCAGATGTTATCTCGCGGACTTTACCAAATTTTACAAAGCATTTTCTGAGCACATAATGACAGTATTATCTTTGTCCACCTGCTGAGAGGAGCGGTGGGCTCACAATAAATATCGGCTTCCGAGACGGGCGAGTCAGAGTCCGTCTTATCTGTCCAGATGGGGGGAAAAAAAGGCCCTAATTTACATCCCAGAAAGCACTGGGGTGTGACAAAGGTCATCGGCTGACACTGTACCCTCAACTGGGATGAAAAATATGAGTCAAGACTGCATTGTCTGAAGGGGACACAGTGCCTTCCAACGGCTCCTGCCCCCCGCTCTGCTCCTCCACTCTGTGCCACCTGAGCCACGGCATTCCCTGGCTGGGAAAAAGGCAGGGATGTGTCCCTGCAGGAGCGTCCCTCGCTCAGGACGTGGCCCCAGGGCTGCCCAGCCAGCCGGGTGATTGGGTAGCCGAAGGCAATCCCACATGGCACTGCCCACATCCCTGCCCGGCACAATCCCTGCTCGGGAACATCCCCTGCTCCTCCGAGAAGGACGTGTTTTAGCTCCTTGCTCTGCTGAAATCCCCTGTCGGCATTCCTCCAGCACTCCCAGCTCAGCCAGGAGCTCTCTCCTATTGCTCCACTGGTTTTCTCACCCCGTGCCGTGTTCACACAATTCCTTTCCCCTGAGGAAGCACCTCCACGCGACAGTGACAATGGGAGCAGATCCATGGGTTTGGGTCCAGGTGTCACCTCCCATGTAGTCTCCTGACTCCCTCCTTTTCCTCCATTTCCAGGCAATTGTCTGGGTTTTACAAATACCCCACAATTAGCGAGTTAATGAGCTAATGAGGGAATTCTAGCCGGCTTCCCTCTCATCTGAGACCCCACAGGACCCTCCCTGGCCTCAGCACCAGACCCAGCACAAGTTCCCTGGCGCATCCCAGGGGGCACAGCCCATTATGGAGTGACAGATTCCTGGAATTAGTCATTCGATTCAGGTACATTGCTAATTCTGGAATTAGCAAAGGCACGTGGGATGGCTGAGGTGGGGCCTGAGGGGCTCAGAGGAGCCGAATCAAACCAGGGATACGTGCTCTGCTCTGGCCTTGGATGTGGAACACCGTGGAACCTGTCCCACTGCCCCATTAAAATGACAAAAAGACAAAGAAAAATGAGTGGGAGTCAGAAGGGAATATAAAATCATTAACACAGCGCCTAATACAGTGGGAGAAATGTCAGTGGGGACACTGAGCTAATGGGTTAGTCTCCTCCAGAATTTTATTATCCCTGAAGTTTTAAATAATGCATCGCGTTTGGATCCCGGTGTCCCTCGCGCTGTCAATCCGTGATTCCCCAATCCGGCACAAGGAAGTGGCAAATCAGAGACACTCACCCTTTTCTTCACATTCTGCAGGTAGTGATGGAGCCAAGATTTATTTATTAGTCAGGCTGTGATTGATTTCGAGGAGATTTGCTTGCTGGAGTTAATTACAAGCAATAACTGGCTGCGTTGGCTGCTGCTCCAGGGACATCCTGATCTGTGCCTGCTTCACCCCGTGCTTTGGGATCAACCACCTGGGGCAGATAAAGCACTTGTTGCCAAGAATAACCACCTTGATTTAACCATCCTGTCCCTGGAGGTGTTCAAGGCCAGCTCGGAGCAACCTGGGATAATGGAAGGTGTCCCTGCCTGTGGCAGAGGTGGCACTGCCAGTGCAAAGCCTGCTGGCAAATTACTAAACCTGGGGAAATCTGGATTGGATTTTCTGTCCTCCCGGGCACCCCAGAGTGTGCAGGGGAACAAGGAAGCCCCAATGGGAGCGGGATGTTGTGCTAAAACCTGCCTGCACAGCCCAGGTGTGCTCCCTTCTCTGGCTAAGGGAGGCAGAAAGGGGGAGCCTGACTTCTCCTGGCCCTGCCATGGGGCAGCCACCGCCTCCAGGGGCTCGCAGGTGTTCCTGTCCACACCCTGCCCTGTCCCCAGGAGCACTGCCAGGGTGTCCCTCCCTGTCCCAGGACTGGCTGTGCTGCTGGAAGAGGGAGGATGGAGGTGCCTGTGTGAGCAGGAGCTGCTTTGTGTCCGTGCTACGGAGCTCCTGCCCTCGGCCAGAACCAACTGAGGCTTGTTTGGGACAAAAACAAGTACATCGACAGCTTCTCCAAGCACAAAAGGAACAAACCACTTTAAAAAACCCCAAACAAGTCAAAAAAAGCAAACAAGTAAAAACCTCAAAAAGTAGAAAACCCAAACCAAGCTCTTTAAATTTCGTCTCCCAAGGCAAATCCTTTAATGTCAAGCAGCAGTCCTAGGGTTGTTTCGTGCTCATTATCACCCTATAAAGTCCTTTTCCTGCCCGGGCAGTGGGGTTTGTCATGGAAAAGCTGAGCCAGCCAAGAGGGAGCAGGGCTCCCGCTGGGAAAACATCCTGGCATCAGCATTCCAGGGGCACGCCGTGCTCGGTGGTGGCACAAGTGGCACAGACTGGTCACCCCAGGAGTGACACATGAACAGCCACGGGTCTCTGACGCCCCCGGTGGCTCTCAGGGATGTCGCTCTCTCACAGGGCATTAATGAATCAATTAATTAATTAATTAATTCGTCTCTCCCTCGTTGGCCGTTCGGGTCAGGCTCCCAGCGCTGATCACAATGAGGGCACCCCGGGGAGCCCTTTGTTGCACAGAGGTGAAAAATTGTACCCACAAAAAAGAGTTCCCCCTGCGATCAATTCCCTCTAACAACTTTATTGATTAGCTGCAGTAACATCTCCCATTTATTAATTATGAAGAAGATGTTCCAGCGATTCCTAAAGTTAACTGTTGTGCTTTTCCCTCTGCCCTCAGGCCCCAGCCCAGCCAGCACTGCCCAGAGTGGTGAGATTTAAAGCCCTGGGCTTTTGGGGACATTGGTCAGTGGTGGCTTTGGAACACTTGGGCTTTTCCAGCCTTTGGAGATTCTATAATTCCTCTATGTCTGTCTTGTGCCAGGATCCCAGAGCTGGCACCTGGCCATGGATTTGTGTCCCTGCAGCACTGGGAGCAGAGGGGTGCTTTGTCCCAGATCCTGTGCCCAGGGAACAACCAGGCTGGCTTTCCTCGTTTGGAATTACTGACAGCAGAGGTGACAAATGCCAGCGCTGGGACCAAGGGTCCTACACACAGGGAAGGGATGTTGAGGTGGGTTCAACAGTCCAGATGAGAGATTGTCCACGTCCTTTGCAGTGGAACTTCTCCAGCAACGTGCCCAAATCCAGCCTGGCAAGGGGCTGCTCCAGCCTCAGGAACACGCCACCCCAAATTCCCAGTGTCACTGGGGTTGAGGGGTGAGATCACCTTCACCCCGTAAATTAAATGGAGTCAAGCGAGGGCAAGGAAGCCCAGGAGCAAGCTGGAAGCAGGGGTAAGGAAGGAAAAGGAAGGTCAGAAAGAGGGTAATTAAGGAAATGCAGCAAAGAGAAATTATACAAGAGAGGATTAGAAATGTACAATTGGTGTCGGTACCCGGGGCCATAAATCACCCGCAGAGGGAAGGAGATGCTGAAGGAAGCCGAGGGTGATGCTGGACTGATTATGAGTTTGAAATATGGCACGTTGGCAAAAAATCCACGGCGATTTATCTTCTGTCACCGGCCATCCCAAGGAAGGTGGCAGCCGTCCCCACACAGCTCTTCTGAGACTGAAACTCCAGGGCTGAATTGATTTCTGAGCCTGCCAGCCTGCGCTCGTCTGAGCGGGTAACAAATAACACAGGGAGGGAAAAATCGGGAAATCAGAGAGATCACAGTCACAGCAAAACAAATGGATGGGGTGGTGGACAGGGATTTGGATACCCCTGACTCTATTTACATCCTGTAAGCAAACAGAACCCCAAATAAGCCTTCAGCGTGGTGTCCTGGATATGTAAAGATTTAATAACTCAGATTTGCAGTCCTACCCACACAGGGTGATTGCCAGCCCGAGAGAAGGGGGAAAATCTATATTTTTAGCAAATATCTAGATTTAAAAATAAAATACAAATCCTAGCAACGCAGAGGGGTTAGTTGGGAGGTGAATTAAATCTCTGGATTAAATCTGAATATGTGCTGTAATGACAAACCTGAGCCCAACCTCCCTCCCAAAACCCCTCCACGGGCACGGTGCAGGAGCAGGGCCAGGGCTGCCTGGGAGCCAGCCAGGAGGGCCTGGGGAAGGCTGGAGATGCTGCAGTGCCAGTGGGAGGCAAAGCAGGAGCCTGAGAAAAGCTCCAGAAGGATCTGCTGGCAGGGAGCAGAAACCAAAAATAGGCAGTGGCAGGAATCAAGCCGAGAGCGGGGAAAATGGAGACAGCGATCAATACCCGGAGACCAGAAACACAGAGGATGTGAACAGTTCTTGTTCCCGACCTGTGCAACCAGGGGCTGAGCTGAAAAACTGATTTCTCTGAGAGGAATCATAGGCATGGTTCCAAAATGTCTAAAAATGAAAAATGTAAATGAGGGCATTGACTGCCAAGCGTCCCTGTGCTTTGAGCACTCCTGAGCTGCTCCCAGAGGCTGGATGGGGCTCCTGACCCAGGGAAAAGGGAGCCTGGGGCATCTCTGTCCACCTACATGGCCACAGCCAAATTCAGGGATGAGGGAATGTCCCAAGACAGTGACTGCTGCTGCTGCTGCTGCTGCTGCCTGGAGGGTGCTTGGGGGTGGACACAACCTGTGGGTCTGGGGGCATCCAAACATCTGTTCTCCAGCTCATCCATGGTGAGAATAAAATGAGCAGGGAAGAGCTCAGAGCTGGAGATGCATCTTCCCACAGAGAATAATCCCAGCACGGGGCTTGCTCCTGAGCACCTGGACCAGCCCCGCTCCCAGGCTCTCCAGGACACTTCATCACCCTCACCATTAGGAAATCTCCCTCCATTTCCTAAAAAATATTAACCTAATTCGTCCTTGCACTTCATTTCCCCGTGAGAGCCCAGCAGCACCTCAGTTTTCCTGCTGTCCTACTTCCAGATTGGGAGACAAGGAGGTCAGGGGAGCGCTGGCACGGGCGGGATTAGAGCCAGGGAGTCCCAGGGCTCAGGGCCCTCCCCTAAGCACGGGAGTCCTGCTGGAAAACAGATGGTGAGGAAAAATGATTGGAGGAGGAGATTAATAATAACACTGATAGAAAACCAGATCGAAGGGATCAGGGCATAGCAGAGGGGCTGAGCGATAATTTGGTGCCTTGTGGGAAATGAGGAGGACAGATGCTTGCCTAAATTTGGGGATTAGATTTTGCAGCCTAAAGAAGATAATAAATGAAATGATTATGGCATTAAAGTGCTGGTCCCTGTGGGCAAGCAGGTTGGGAAGACCCTTGGCATTAAGAGGCAGGGATGAGGGGACAGGTCAGTTTTAGGGCATCCTATCAGAGGTCATCTCCTGACTGCTGAGAGCTGCTTTAGCCCAGGGAAAATTCCTCCTTCGGGGGATCCATGGACCATGGGACAAGGATCCTTTGGGCACAATTTTCCAGGGAAGTTTAGCAAAAAAACTGCCATTTTTAAAAATTTTTACCCAGCTTTTGCACGCTTTTAGTGCATTTTAGTGGGACAGAGTTCCAGGGACATTTTACTGGGCTAGCTGGATATGTGGAGCCACCAAGCCCAGGCTGCACTGGCAGGGGCACCCTCAGCTCAGCTGGCTCCACACTCAGAGCTGCCCTGGACAAAGAGGTGTTGATATTTCTGGGGATTTTTCCTAGCTTTTGTCCCAAACTTGAAGCCCGAGTGGCACCAGAGCTGACCCAAGGTGGGAACTCAGCCTGTTTAGGGTGCCCTGGGGTTGCTGGAGGGCTCGGAGTGCCGGCGCTGCCCCAGCTCCGGAGGGACGATCCTCTGATCCCCGCCTGGCTCTCCCTGGGCCGGTAATTGGCACACGGGCTTGAGATGAATGTCCCGCACCTCCTGTGGTCCCTGCGCTGCGGCCCCGCTGTTTATCCGTGCTCCACTTCAAGAGGTTCCCGTGGAGAAGTGGCTAATGATGGCCCGGGAAGATGAGCAGGGAGGAGGCAACTGCAGCCACTCCTGGCCAGCAAAGGCAGCAGCCCCTCTGCTGGAGAGGGAAGCGGAGGAGGAGGAGGAGGAGGTGGAGGAGGAGGAGGAGGAGGTGGAGAAATATCTAAAAACTATTAATTTCAGGCAGCAGCTAGGAAGAAATACATGAAAGAGAAATTGATTTCTATTTAAATGGTATGTTTTCATCACCTTTTTTCAGAGCATGAACATTCATCTCTGAGTACCTGTGCTAATTGATTTCAAATGCAATTCAACACAATCACTGTAGAATAATAAATCTAGGGGCCAAGAAGGGAAAGGAGGGAGCTCGGCACGGCTGGGAGAGGGAAAGCCACGGGCACAGGGAGCAGGGAGCCAGGCTGTCCCGGAGACAGGAGGTACAGCCAGCCTGGAAAAGGTGGGCACAATCCCATTACAGCCATCCTTGGGGGATCAGTGAGGTTTATGGATAACTGCTAATCCCCATGAACTCTCGGGGAGAGAGGGATTACGAGGGAGATGGGCACAACCCAGCAAAGGAGCCGAGCATCCCAGGGCTGGGAGGGGCCGGTTTGCGTTGGGAGGGACCTTCCAGACAATCCAGTCCCACCCCACCTTCCACTAGGACAGGTTGCTCCAAACCCCATCCTGAACATTTCCAGGAATGCAGGGACCAGCAGGACCAGCGAGCAGAGGAGCAGGGGGAGACTGGAGGAGCTGGGAGGGCACCGCAGCAACAGCTCGGAAAAACATCCACCTTTTAGGTGTTTATCCTCAAATAAATAATGGAACATGATACCCAAAAAGCTGCTGTGGGAAAATGGGCTAATGGAAGCCCTGGGTAAATGCAGGTGAGGAGGAGAGGAGCTGCTCCTGCCTCAGCATGGGGCACTTGTAGGCAGATATTGCAGTGCTACAGCCTGTTGTGGTACTCAGGGCTCGAAAAGATGCTGGAAACTGGGAGCAGAACAGAAAATAGCCATAGAAATTACCCACAGCCAAAAATACACTGCACAGCAACCAGCTGAAAGAGCTTGACACGTTTAGCTGACCAAGGAAAGAGGGGGAAAATGCTCTGATAGCTGGATATGGGAACTTCTGCAGGGAAAATGACAGAATAACAAGGCCCCTTTCACCTGAGGCTGCTCCATAAGGAAAGAATCCCCTGACTGGAGCTGGGGGGAAGCTGTGCAAGCCCTTCCTCACTGACACAGGCACACGCTCCTGGGCACGAGTAGGGTTAAGCAGAGAAATTCCAAGGCCTTTGGTAAATGAGCAGCCTATGAATTCAGTATGGCACAGGAAGATAAAGCTCAATAGCAATATTCCTGTGGAGTTATCCCCATTTCCCCTGACTGGTTCTGCTCCCAGCTAATCCGAGCCACTTCACACATCCCTGGGAAGGGAAGGGGATGTATGCGGACACTGCCCAAACTGGAGAATTCTCTGTTCTTTTGCTCTCTCCACTGCTGGGAGAGAGACAGGCATTTTTGCTGGATTTTCCCGGAGCAGTTTTTATGGCTATCATCTTTTTCCAGGACTCGTAATCTTGGCAGGGAGAGGGTTAGAGCTCAAAACCCACCTCCAAACCACTTGGAGCTCTTCTATTGATGCAGCTGGGACTGTAAGCAAAATAAACCCAGTGCAATAATGGCTGGTGGACAGGCAGAGACCGTGGAAAGGATATTGATTGGAACAGGGTCTCTTTTCTGCACAGCACAGTGAGCTCTGAAGGGCTGAGCTTCAGGTAATTTCTAGCAAATAATGTGTTGTACACTGTTATTTGTGGATCCTGGAAATCAAACTGGAGCATCCGGGCCTCTTGTCTAACAAGACCCTGTAGCTAGAGCTAGCAGCTGGTGCCTTGAGAGAGGAATAAAAGCAGCAAATCAAAAATATATCAGAATAAAATAAAGCCCAGCATGTTTGGCAGTGGTGGGACATGGGGTGCACCTTCCCTGGGCCCGTATGTAAACCCTGTCAGGAAAAGCCCACGGAAACTGAATGGGATGAAGTTTTCCAGGTGCAGAGGTGTAAGGTGGGATGGGACACACGGCCACAGTCACAGGACAGCCAGGAACAGCAGCTCCTCCCTGCCATCCCTGCACCAAAGCGATGAAAATAGATGCAGTTTATTTATAATATTTACTCGAGCTGCCAGCACTTGCTGCTGAAGGATTTGGGGGCAGAACACATCTGTCCATGGCAGAAGGGATGTCAGGAGCCCTGCCAGCCCCAGCATCCCGGCTGGCTTCGCTCCGCCTGCCTCCTGCACGGGTAACAAAGAGATTCCAGCACCGGTTCAGAGGTGGGGAATTTGATAAACTGGCTCATATTTTTAAATGAACAAATGACACTTCATCGTGGCCATGACAGAGGGCTCGGCGCTGCTTTACAGTAATCTATGCCTTCTTTAACACACGGCTGCGATCCTGGCCGCCGGCAGATGAAGGATGGAGGAGCAGGCAAAAGGTTAATAGAGCATTGGGCCTTTTTTAATTGAAAAAATGACTGAGGGACCATGTAGCAGAGCGAGCAGTAATATTATTACAGGCTGTAAGTACTGTTCCAGAGACTTACTGTTCATCTGGGAGCAGAGTAATGAGAGCCGGGGCTGCGGCTCCCGCCTCGGCCGGAATGCCGACGGCTCGCCAACAGCAAGAGAGTCTGGTAGCCTTGGGAAAGGTACAGCATCACCAAATGTTTGCCTCCTTTGCAACCTTTGAGTTTCCTCTCCGGAGAGTACCGGGTGGCTGGCGAAATTGTTCCTCCACATGATGCCTCGGGCAGTTCGCACCGGATCAGGCATCGGTGGTCCATGGGTCCAGCTGGGCCCCGCAGAACATCCCTGTGCCCAATTCTTCCCAAAACATCCTGTTGGAGCATCCTTTGCCCATCCCTGTGCTGAGCATCCCTGGGCCAATTCCTGCCCCAGAACATCTCTGTGCCAATTCCTGCCCCAGAACATCCCTGTGCTGAGCATCCCTGTGCCAATTCCTGCACTGGGCATCCCTGTGCCAGCTCCTGCACTGGGCATCCCTGTGATAATTCCTGCACCAAAACATCCCTGTGCTGAGCATCCCTGTGCCAATTCCCGCCCTAGAGCATCCCTGTGCCACCTCCTGCACTGGGGCATCCCCATGCTCCTGCCATGGGTGCCCTGGCTGGGATCTTCATCACAGCCCCTCTGCTCAGCCCCGACATCCCGGGGAGCTCCGTGACCCCGCAGTGCCATCTGCTCCAGAGGTCAGGAACAGGATAAATGGGAGACCCTGCAAGGAGAGAGAGGACAGGGGGGAGGAGGAAGGTGTCCCGGAGAAGCCGGCAGACGGGAAATGGCCTTTCAGCCTGCAGCAATGGAGGGAAGGCGACACTCGGCGATTTGTCCGGAGCAGGGTCAGTGCCCCGCTCGGCGGAGCGGTCCCAGCGGTGCCGACAGGGCTGATTAATGAGGAATTGCCAGCGGAGCGCTGTGTCATCCCGAGGAGCTGAACTCGGGGCTGGGGAAGCAGGGCTCTTAAACAGGCTGTGGCGGCACTTTGGGCTGCCAGGATTTATGCTCCGCAGGAGCAGCTCTATCTGTCATCTGTGAAAAGCCTCATTTACAGAGAGACTCCGTCAGGAAAGGCAATCAGCCTGGAACCTGCTATGCTGGGAATTTACAACTGCTCTGCCAGGGAGAGCTCATCCCTCCCTTCCGAGGAGCAGTGGCAGGAGCTGCGGGGACCTAGGAATGGGTCTTGGCTCTCACAGGGAATCCCCCGGCCCCAGCACCTCCTCAAGGGGCTCCAAGTCTGGAGAGTGAACATGGGGATGGGGACACCCATCTGTGGGACAGCTGGGAATGCTCCTGTTAGGAACACCAGACTGTCTCCGGTGGGCAAAAGGGAATTGTCATGGAAAAAAAGCAGGGGAAAGAGAGGCAGGTTTTGCTTCACCTCTGGGCTTGGTGATGCCCCAGAGCTTTGCCTCTGGTGTGGAGGAGGATTTCCAGGGATGTGAAACCACAGAATCCCCGAATGGTTTGACGTGGAAGGGATTTTAAAGCCTATCCAGTGCTGCCCTGCCATCCTGCACCAAAACATCCCTGTGCTGAGCATCCCAGGGCCACCTTCCCCTAACCCAGGTTGTTCCAAGCCTCTCACCACAGCCCAGTGTGGATGTCCTCTCCTTCCCAGACTCCTGGAACCCCCAGAGGGCACAGCACCTGCTGTGTGACAGGGAGCAATGGGTTATGAAGGCTGCACATGCTCCTGCAGCAGCAGAGCCCACACTGGTGCCCTGCTCCAGTCCTTCCATGATGGCCCTCAGCAAAAAGCCCCTGACTGAGGGATGGATCGCTATCATCATCATCATTTGTGCTGCATTTTCCTCTCCCGTGGAGGATGAGCTCCAGTTACTCCCATCCATCTCATTCTTTCAAGTCATCTTCATTCTGCAATTTCCCCTCACCCCGAAAAGAGTCAAAGATCGATCCATTTCTTTCCAATTTCAGCCGGGGAGAGGGAAGGAGCCCGGGGAGAGGCAGAGGATACCTTCTGCTTCCCTCAGCACGTGCCTGCCCGTGTTCCTCCCCGTTCAGAGCGGGAGCACGGCTGGCTGGGTATTGATCCCTCCCCAGGAAATGCTGCAGCCTGTGCCCTGACCTCCTGCTCACCTGCCAGAGCCAAAACCAGCCAGCTTCAGGTCTCTGCGAGGCACAAAAGGAGTTTCTCCCCTCAAAAAAAAGGTAAAGGGTGTCCCAGCCAGGACAGCAGCTTGCAAGCCCAGCCACCGCCACTCTGCAGCAGCACGGAAAGGAGTTGGGAATAAATCCCCACAGAAGGGTGAGCCCTGACCACATCTGCAGTGTTTGGTCTCAGCTGCTCTGTTCACGGCCAGGTGGGACCTCGAGGATGGCACTGGAGGAAGTGGCACTCAGATAAAAAAATGGAATTCAGACACCCACCGTGAAACCCCGCAGAGCCAGGAGGTCTCTGCCACAGCATGGTCACTGTCCCACTAAATCCACACTCCAGCACATCCCTGTTGTGCCCCTTGCTGTATCTGGTAGCAAAGCTGATTTTAGGTGTCATGCAGCAGGTGTTTAATTATCAGAGACAGGGCCTAATGGTATTTGTGTCCCAGCAGGGAGCAGTTTGGATGCATTTTGGCTCCAGGAGCTGCCAGTGCTGCTTCCCAAACTCCCTCTCTGATAACAGGTGCTTTTACAAACATTGTTAAATGAGATAGATTCAAAATAGGCCTGGTTTTCCCACCTGATCAATAGATCTGAAAGGAACGATGCCAAATATCTGGAGTTATTGTGCAGCACGGATGGCTGTCAGGACAATGGGCAGAGCAAAGACAAATACACACCTTTGCCCGGGTTATTACTTTAAGCCTGTTATTATCATTATTATGGGTGATTAAAAATCCCATTAATCAGATGCTAAACAGATTAAGCCCTATGAATTAATTTTCTGGAAATAACTAAGACAAACATTCTGTGCAGAGCTCATTTAATGAAATAGAAGCTGTTTATCTGCAAAATTAGGGCTTGAGCGTAGCTGAGCTTCAGCTGGAAAAATCCAGTACAGTGTGGGCACGGCGGGCACAGGCTGGAGCCAACGCAGATTTTTTACCCATTCTAAGTAAAAGAAAAATCTTGCTGCAAGTAATTTATGATACATTACACAAAGAGCTCATTAGCGAGAGCTACGAAATAAAATTACAGTCAGTTAGGAAATAATGCCTTGATTTAGTGTGCAAGGGGAGGAGGCTGAGGGATGGAGGCCACATGGGTTGCTGATGGGAGAACTGAGCTCTGCTGGGGAGGGGCTTGGCACCAGCCTGCCTGTTCCACTGTCCAGGTGTGCACACCTGAGGAAGCTCCTCCTGCCTTCACTCTGCACCACCCTGATGGACCTGACACAGCAGCAGCAGCAGGAGGACTTGGAAGAGGAGATATCTAAGGTGTTTTCTTGGAAGCAGTTTTGTTATCATGACGAATTGCTGACGCTTTTTTAATGGCTGTGCATCACACAGTTCCCCCTGCTGCTGGGTCCAGACAACTTTAGGTCTGTTCTGCAACGGGGACCAAGAAGGATGAGCTGGAAGGAGAGCCCTAAGGTTGAATTAAAAATGTAAGATATCAAAATATAGGAGAAAAATAAAAATTAGATGTTCTCTGGTACATTAGCAAAACAGGGGTGAGATCTGGACACAAACAGCAGATTTTCTTCCTGGTTTATGTGCACCCCTGCATCATGCACTATCTCCACCATTTCCCTGTGAGCAGGAGGCACTGGGAGTCAAGACCCCTGGAAAACCATTTTCTCCTACTACTAACAGTTGAACAAGATGGTTCCTACCAGCTTTGCTATTAATGATAATGATATAGGAAAGGAACATTAATTTGATTTCTCACCACTGTCTTTCCCTGTCACAATTATGGAGTTGCTTCTGAGAGCAAAATATTGGAACCGATGGGGTAAAGAAGTTTCACTGTGGTGAAATAAATATGAGAGCCATGCAGCTGTGGTAATGTCCTCATCCTGAAATCATCCAGCTGTTCCTGCTGCCATCCCAGTCCTGGGGTGACCGACACCCAGATATCCAGGGCATTGCTCTGGTTCCTTTTCTGTTAAAAGGAGCCTCATAGCCCAGTACTTAACCCCTAAAGTGTCACCAGGGACAAGTGGACCTTCCCTTTGCATCCATTCCCCAGAAATTGCCTATGGAATTGCTGTTTCTTGTGTCTGCTTTAATAAATGGGTGTGTTTGTTATTGCTGTTGAAAGTTCAGTGTTTGGCCTTTTTAAGTCATTTGATTAGGAAGTAGAGAGAATATTTTAACAGCAGAGAAGGCTCTCACAATCATCACTAGGAGGAATAATCCAATTTTCTTGGCAAAGAAGGGCAAGGGTCCTCCTAGGAGGTCAAAGCTCCCTTAGCACAATTAGAACTTTAATTAATGAAATTGGTTGAGCCTCTACCAGCAGAAGCAGCGTATTTGTGGAGCTCTGGGAGTGGAGCCAGCAGCTCCCTACTGGCTTTCCTGTGCACACCCTGGGCCCCCAAATGCACCCAGATCCTGCCATGGAGGACATTTATTCCAGAGATGCAACTTTGGGGCTCTTGGTTGAACATCAAGAGCCAGATTGGCCTCTCCAGCAGCTCTGTGAGGAGCGGCACGACTCACGGTGTGTCGTGCTGTTCAGACATGCTGTCTGCAATTAATATTGCATAATGGCCTCCTGATTCCTAAATTATGTATTTCTCCTTCTCAGCATCGTGTGGGTTTTTTTACAGGGTTAATTATTTTCCATCATTCTGCCTTTAGCAACAGTCGTCTTAATTAAGGGGGCCAAGTTCCGCTCTCATTCCTGCCTGGCAGATCCTAATGAAATCAATGGAGCCGTGCGGTGTAAATGGAGGGACGCCGGCCATCCAGTAAAAGTTAAATGTTCCCTCTCTTGTTGATTAACGTATAAAATTAACCCAGGCTTAATCTCCAACTCCTGACTGAGTGAATCACGGCAGAGCCCCCTCTCGAGGTGGTTTCCCATCAGCAGTTCTCACCTTGCTCATCCTGTGTGCACACCAGCAGTGCTCTGCCACCACAGCAGCAGGTCCTGGCTGCCCTGGCTCTGGGTTTTGGGTTTGGGAAACACGGCAGAAGTTTGCAGCAAGGCTCCGAGTCACTGTCACCTCTCCCTCCAGGGGCTCCAGACAGGGCTGAGTGGGTGGTCCCCATCCCTGTGCTCCTGCCCTGGGCTCTGCCAGCAGGCAGCTCCCCCAGAGCCATGTCCTGTTCGCTCCCAGGGATCAAACACCCCAGGGAGGGATTTAAATGAACCCAAATCCCCATCCCTGGCAGTGCCCCTGGCTCATTCCCTGCCTCTCCCCCCACACCCTAGCCTGCTGGCTCCAAAAGGGCTGATCCCCCATTATTCCTCCCTGGCTTGCATTTCCTGACAGCCCAACATTAAACCAGGCCCAGGCAGCCATGCAGGGGAGGCTCCAATAAGTGGATCCACATGCAATATTCATGGATGGTTTCAGAATAGTTACAGATCCATCACACTTGGCAGCGGGATGGGGATGGCCTGCGCTCCTAATGCTGGGCTTAAGCACCTTCTTGAACCTGAGCCCTGAGGGTGGATGACGGTCTGGAGTCAGGGTCCCACTGCTGGCGTGTCCCCAGGTGTCCTGCCAAAGCCCTACAGTCCCTCTGCCACCTCAGGGAAGCCCTGGAAAGCCTTTTGGGACCTGGGCCTGTGGGCATCCCCAGTCATGCCACGACTTACTGCTCCTGCACCCAGCTGGAGCTCTGGATAAAGCCCCTCAGCGCAGGGAAAACAAGGGATCCACTGGAGGTTAATTCCCTCACTCCAGGAAAGGTTTGTTTACCAGCTCCTGGCCAGCACCACATTGCAGCTCCAAACCTGATCTCATCCCCCAGGATTAATTTTTACACAATCATTCCGCAGTCTATGATAATCACTCCATAAAAAAATGAAGAGATTTGGGATTTTTTCCAGCGCGGAGGATTAGGTCTAAAGACAAGTAATCTGCAGGAAGCTCAGCTGCATGCACACCACTAATCGCTCCGTACTCTTCCCAGCTTTAGCTCTTTCATTAGGATTTTCCACAGTGGGGCTGGCCGTCCTTGCGGGGGTCGGCTGACACGGACAGGCAGACACACTCCGAGGGACACGGAGTAGCAGTGGCACGAATCCCTTGCAGTGTCACACATCCCTGTGGTGCCCTCCATCCCTGCCGTGCTGGGCTCATCACTTACCTCTTTCTTCACTACAAAGAGGAGAATCTGGGATAGGCTTCCCACTCTGGGATGTCTCCTGTTTCCTTGGGAAGGAGGTGAAGCAATTGGCGCGGGAGACATTAATGTAAGCACAACAAACCAGGTGGTGGGATGGTGTTAAGATGTAGTAAACTATTAAAAGAAATGATGAGCTTAAATCCTGAAGTGTTTAGTAAATTCCTGGAGGTTTAACTAAGTGAAGAGTGAATAATAGCCTGGGAACTGGCAATTTCCCTGTTCCAGGGGCAGCTGTCTCCATGTTCTCAGGAACCTCCTTCAGCTGCCAGCCTTGCCAAGCCTGGCCTAACTAACGCTGGTCTTGCACTAAGAGCAGCAGTGAGTGGAGGAGATAGCAACACACCCCCTAGTCCCTCCTCATGGGCACACCAGGATTATTCCCCTTGTTTCCCACTGGGGCTTGGGACTGAATTCCCAAAGATTCCTGATGGGATGTGACCCCATGCCTGGGGCTCAGCAGGCTCCTGGCACTACCCGAAGGGTGAGAGCTCACAGTCCGAGAATAAACACTGCACGTTTTAGAGCCAGGAGGAGAGACGTGCCCGTTGTGCCCAGCAAGCATTTTTCCAAATATAATTAAAATAAGTACATCTCTGCGACCCGCTCTGACCACAGGGATAAGGATGCAACGCCAGGTTTTTAAAACAAAATAACGTAAGCACTTAGAAAAGGACTCGAGCAGACTTTGGGTACTTACGTTCAAAATAATTGTCCCAGGAAACCCGATTCAGCAGCCACCCAGGCTGAAAGCACTTAGGCACAGGCGGGCAGGCGTTCAACAAAGCATTTAGTGACCCCGGCGCTGCATCAGCAGGAACGCGGGGCTCCGGGCAGGGAGTGACTCAGGGAGACCGCGGGGTTCAGGCGCACCAGGTCCCGCTGGGGGACAGCCGGGGTTCCACCTGGCTCCTGCCTGGACCCTGCCAGGGTCCCACTACGGTCATCCATGGGTCCCATTGGGATCCCACCTGGTTCCAGCCTGAATCCTGACCCACTGGGTCCCAAGCACCCACGGCAGCGTCCCCGCTGTGCCCCCTGTTCGCCGCTGGCTCTTGCCTCTGAGGCTGCTCACATTGCCTTAAGAGCCGGCATGTGATGTGTTTCCTTAGGCCAGCAGGGTGTCCCAGGAGCCGCAGGAGCTCGCTCCTCACACCCTTCCCCCGGGAATACCTTTGCGGTCCAAGCGGAGCTGCTGTAATTCAGCAGCCTCGGCTGTAAACGCAGCCGAGGAGGGAGAATGCGCGTGGTAATAAATTCATGGATCTTCACACCTCAGCAGGCTGACAAGTACCCGGTTTTAAAGAGACTTTAAAACCACTTGGAGCGCTGTGAGGCAGACCGAGACCCCCTTACGCTTGGAGACCCCAAACACCAGCTTCAAAGGAGGGAGGGAAATGGAAAAGATAGCCCGGTAAAAGCGCATTTCAGCAGGGGCAAATCTTCAAAGCACAACTTTCTGTACTGTTATAAAGACCGTGTACCTTTTGCACGAATAACTCAAAAAGTCAGGGAACTTTTCCTAAGTGCACAGCTAACCTGACAGGCGGTTCCTCTGCTGGGCTGTAAAATGGATCGTTGCTCCCTCCTGGTTCCTTTCATGCGGTGTGGCCGTGCCTCTCCTCGATGGGCCCCACCCCTCCTGCAGTGCCATCCCTGCTGCCCGGGGGGCTCTGCCCCAGGACAGGCTGTCCACGGGTGCTCAGAGAGCGGGTCTGCCCCACTGCCCAGCCAAGAGGTTTCACACAGAAGGCACATTGCCCCTTGGAGAGCCTCAGATCTTGGCTAACCAGATTTCCTGCCACTGCTGGATTTTCCTGGCTTCAGGGCTGGTGTTTCTCACCAGCTGAGGGCTCGGTACACCTGGGGCTGTCCCAGGGCTGGTGGGAAGGTGCTGGCAGCCTGGGACACGTCCTTGCAAACTGCCCCTTGTCTCAAGGCAGCTTGCAGAGCACCCTGTGACCAGTGGAAACACGGGCTCGCAGCCCACTGGCTCCTTTGGAGCTGCCCACAGCCCCGAGCAGCCTAATTGAGGCAGGAATGGTACCTGGGCCTCCCCGCTCCTGCCGCAGCCTCCGGCGAGCCGAGCTCTGTGTCAATTACAGGAAAATCAATGAAGATACTGTTCAGGACTCCTTTTCACCATTCAGCACGGATGATATCCTTCACTTTCTAGCACTGATTCATTTACTTTCGGCCTCTCCAGGGGCTCCTGACATATTGCTATCTCTGAAGAATCTGAAGCAAGAACTGCCTTTGTTTCCACTGCAACTTGTTGGTGGGGTTGGGGCTCGCTGAGGGTCAGGGGAGAGGCTGCAGCACATGGCAGGGTTTAAACATTTCTTACCAAAACACCTTCCCAAGGTCCTCTCAAATCTCTTTTGCATGGACAGAATCAGGGGAAAAATGGGTCCAAACACGGGACCAGAGTGTCATCGATGTCCTTGCTCCAGCTCCAGGCTGCTCCAGCTGAACTGTCCCCAAAAGCGGTGACACTACAGCAGTGCTGCTTCTCTTTTTGACCATGCTGGACGGGGCTTGGAGCAATCTGGTCCAGGGGAAGATGTCCTGAATGGTCTTTCCCAGTCCAGTAGCTGTGATCTCTCCTGTAAGAGAAAAGCCAGAAGAGTGAACAGGACTGTGACACCAGGGCTGCACTGTCTTACTCTGGAGTTTATTCCCACCCACAGGTCTCAAGGTCAGAAACTACAGGAGACAATATTAAACGTTATAGAACTGATTTCTAAACTAATTAAAGCAAAAGTCTGCAGTTGGTTTATCCTGGCAAGACTGGGAACAACACTATCCACGTTGAAGCTGGGGACACCATGCGCTGGGTGGACAATAATGGACACCAGGTGACAGTTACATAAAATGCCTATGTCCTGTATCAAACCACTGCTATTTCCTGCATTCCCAGCCTTTTCTCTCACTCCATCAAAGCCACAGGCATCCTGCAGCACTCGGATACAGACCTCTGGCCCAACTCCCACTGCAGGCTGAAGAACCACACTGAGACAAACCCCAACCCTGCGAGCTCGTCGTGTTCCTGCTCTTCAAAGAGTGCTCCGTGCATGGAGAGCGGGTAGGAAATAGCCCAGAGCAAGGACGGGGCTACAAAGCCAGGATCTATTATTTATGAGGCACTTCAGTGAACTCGGGGCTCAAAGGCAGAGCGGGCTGGGGGGGAGCTTTGTGAGGGGAAAAAGAGAGTTTGAAGAAACACTGAGAGTAATGCAGCACGTAGGGGTCGTGTTCATGAGAGACGTCCCTGGGAGTGCACAAGGCTCTCTTGGAGTTCACATGGGATTTGCTCGGTGGTTTAAGGTGCAGTTTAATGACCTGTGCTCCAAATGCCAGCCTTTTAAAGAGTGAGGGGTCTTCTGAGCCAGCACAGAGTCTGCACTGCACAGCACAGGCTCACACAGCTCCATACATGTTGCCTATGATCTACGGTGCCACAGGGAAATGGGAGCTGGAGGTGCTGTGCACCCACCCAGACATGGGTCCCCATTAGCTTGGGCCCCCTGATGGGTGTCTGGGGAGGGGTCTCTGGGGTCCCTGCTGCCCCGGGGTTCTAGGGAGGTCCCTGTGGCTGCCAGGTTTTTAAGGGGGTCACTTGGGCACCCCAAAGCAGTGGGAAGGGCTGTCTGGGCACCTTCGGGTTGCTGGGAGAACGTTGGGGATGTCAGGGTGGGCACACTGGGGAGGGAACTGCTGTGGAGGAGACCCCGGGGCTGTTGGGGGGTACTGGGGCTTTCCGGGTGGCACTGGGGCATTTAAGGGCACATTGGGGACGTTGGGAGGAACCCTGGCGTTGTCGGTGGGCACTCCGGGGCTGGGGTTGGCACAGGGGCTAAACGAGCGGCTCGCTGGGCCTGTCGTGAGGGATCCACGGGGGTGTGGTGGGCGCTGTCGGGAGTCACCAGGGCGCTGGGCTGTGCCCGACCCGTCCCGCCGTGTTCGCCGCGGGAGCCGGGAGGGGGGGTGCCGTGCGGCCGCGCTCCCGGCTGCCATTTCACCGCCCCGTCCCTCCATTTTCCTGCGAGCGCGGCGGAACCGGCCCGGCCCCGGCCCCGCCGCCGCCCCCAATGTAGCGGCGCGGCCGCCCCGCACCCGCCCAGCCGCGGGGCCGCCTCCGGCATGCGGAGCTGCAAGATGGTGCGGGTGGCCAGCGTCTTGGGGCTCGTCATGCTCAGCGTGGCGCTGCTCATCCTGTCCCTCATCAGCTACGTCTCGCTCAAGAAGGACAACATCTTCGGGGCGCCCCGCGCCGCCGGCGCCGCCGGGCCCCGCATGTACATGTTCCACGCGGGATTCAGGTGAGGAGCGGCCCGCCATGCTGGCCCCGGGCCCGGGGGAGCGGTAGCGGGGCCGGTGAGCGCCGGGAGAGGCTCCCGTAGGGCCCGGGGTGCGGGGAGGCGGACGGGGAGAGCGGCACGGCCGCATGGCCGGCGGCAGCGCAGGGCGCTCTCCGTGGTGCTGATGGTGGGTCGGGCATGGTTGGTAACCATGGGCTGCGGGGCCCTGTGGGGTGCGTGGGGCCGTGCGGGGTGTGCGCTGCGTGTGCACGAGTGGTGTGCTCCTGCGTGGGTGTCTGTGTCTCCGTGGGTGTCTTCATGTGTGCTTTATGGATCTCTCTATGTGTCTTCATGTGAGCTGTATGCGTCTCCGTGTGTGGTGTGTGGGAGTCTCCATGTGTGGTGTGTGGGTGTCTCCATGTCTGTGCATGGGTGTCCCCATGTGTG
>JAGMWU010000105.1:89148-120458 GCA_018697195.1 Certhia americana | reverse complement strand
TCCCCCCTAACATAATTTATATCTTGATGTACATAAAGTTGTATAATTTTAGTGGCCACAGTTAATTTATATTTTAATTTTAGATAGGTATATATCTATTATGTATGTGGTATATTTATTTATTTATATTATTTATAAAAAAATCCCTGCCTCTAACCCAATAAAAAGAAAAAAATGAAAAACCTTTATGGTAGGGACTATTCTAAACCATTATTGATTTTTTATTTTAGTTCCATTTTTAATCCATATTATACATGTTCTATAATTTATATGTTATAATAACGTATAATATTGTTTACATTAATTAGATCTTATTATATTAGTAATTCTGTTTGTTTTATAGGATATAATTATACTGTATACTATTTTATTTATATTCTAATCTATGTTTTAAGCTCTAGAGATCATGAACCATACACGTCAGAGCCAAAAAAAATATAAAACTTTATTTCAACAGAAATAAAAAAGAAAATAATAAAAATAAATCGGTTGGCGGGCTCGGTTACGGTGCGGCTGTACTCGGCTTCGTGTCGGCCAACTCGGCTCCGCCCGTGCATTCGGACCGGCTTTCTCCGTCATATTTCGGCTTTCTCCGGCAGTACTCGGCTTTCTCAGTCACTACCCGGATTCTCCGTCAGTTCTCGGTTCTCCGGCAGTTCTCGGCTTTCTCCGTCAGTATTCGGCTTCTCGTCAGTATTTCTCGGCTTTCTCCGTCCGACTCGGCTTTCTCCGTCGAGTACTCGGCTTTCTCCGTCATTTCTCGGCTTTCTCCGGCAGTATTCGGCCTTCTCCGTCAGTACTCGGCTGTCTCCGTCAGTACTCGGCTTTCGCCGTCAATTCTCGGCTTTCTCCGTCACATTCGGCTTTCCCGTCAATTTTCGGCTTTCTCAGTTCAGTACCGGCTCTTCTCCGTACTATTCGCTTTCTACGTCACATCGGAATTTCTCCGTCAAGTGACTCGGCTTTCTACGGCAGTAATCGGCTTCTCCGGCAGTACTCGGCTTTATCGGCAGTTCTCGGCTTTCTCCAGCTGAGCTCGCCTGCACGGGAAGGCGGGGCCGCTCTCGTAACCCGCCTTCTCGGGGTTTCCCGGGGCGCCTCCGGCCCGGCCATCGCCAACGGACACGAACGGGGAGGTCGGGGTCGGGCGGGAGCTCATTAGGCAGTGACTGCAATCGTGCTAATAACGGGCACGAGACACGGGGCCGGGTTCGGCCGAATTCAGGCCGGTTCGGCTTCTCGGCAGAAACCGGATTCCTCCGTCAGAACTGTGCTTCGCCCGTTGCGTGTACTCTCGGCTCCGCTCGGTAGGGTGAAACTCGGCTGGTCTCCGGGCACAGCTCGGGACAATTCAAGGAAGGTCGGCGACCCCGCGCCACGAGCGGCCATCGCTCCACCCCGGCCAGTGCCAGCAGCCCAACACGGCTCCTGACGGCTGCCCGGACTAGGGCGGTGGACTGCCAGTACCGCGCTTGCCCACAGGGGGCAGCACTGCCGCTCGGCAGTGGCTGCAGTACCGCGCTCGTGCCCACACGGTGGCAGCACTTGCCGCTTCGGGCGGTGGCTTGCAGTACGCGCTGTGCCCACACGGTTGCAGCACTGCCGCTTCGGGCGGTGGATGAGTACCGCGCTGTGACCACAGGGTGGCAAGCACGCCCGCTGGGCGGTGGCTGCAGTACCGCGCTGTTGCCCACAGGTGGCAGCAATGCCGCTCGGCGCGGTGGCTGCAGTACCGCGCTGGCCCAAACCGTGGGCAGCACTGCGTGCCGAAGCCCCACGGGAAAAACTCCGCCCGTTCGAATGCCCCCCCCCCAAAAAAAGCCCCGGGGCCAGAAGTAAAGAAACCCTGCCTGTAACCAAAGAAATACCAACATACCCCTTATTTTAAACTATACTTCAATATTTGGATTTAGATCCATTTATATTCATGTACTCTATATATCTGTACAAGAATAGAATATGTAGCACCATCTAGATTAATTTAATATATACACTATTCTTCACATTATATATTCTAGATACAGGATTGTATTACCTACATTTATTTAGATTTTATGTCTGTATATATTTCTACTCCTTTATGTATTTATTACGTAGTTGTATATTTATATTTTTAGGTAATTTATGTTCACATTATTTGTCAATTCATCCTGCCACTAATTCAATCAAAACCCAAAAATCTTTTTTCTTAAACGTTATGAAATATTTTTATACCTAGATTTTTCATATTGATCTTTATCATTCATATTTGTACATTACCTTTAAATCTATTTATGATACATTATAACAATACATATAAACCACCCTATTTATATTATCTACTGTGTATCAATTATATTCATATTGCTTATATTTTATATGTATAGATATCTGTGTATTAATTATGTACTTGCATAATTATGGTTTTATTCTTATAGCATTTAGAGTTATATTAAGAAAACCCTGTGATTAAACAAATGAAAATAAAATAACCCATTATTTTAAACTATATTTAAACTTTATTTATGCTTATATTTTTTAATTCAGAATCATAATCTATATTTTTAGAGATATGTTATAATAATACTTAGACTCCTATTTATATTATATATCATATTTAGAGATATTATACTTTTATTTAATATTTGTTTCTATTTCATGTATTTATAGTTTTATATATATTTTTTATGTTGTACTTTAATCTATATTTTAAACTCTAGACATTCATTAACCCTACACATCAGAGCCACAAAAATATAAAACCTTAGTCAACCCTAGTACTCTGGATTCACTAATCCCCTCAAAACATAGCAAAACAAAACCTATTTCTACTGCTAATGTAAAAAAAAAAAAACAAAACCAAAAAACAATAACAACCCCACAACAATTAATCCTATCAAAAAATAAAATAAACCCAAGTACAAATAAATCAGAAAAATCCCACTAGTACCAGCCCAAAAACACCATTTCCACCCATTAAACATCCATTTCCTCCCAAACAAATATTTCAAAACCCAAAAAAACTCAAACACACACTTAAACTGAAAGAACCACTACCAATAAGAAATAAAAAATAAATTAAACCCACTCACCAAACTCATAGTTCTACAACTGACCCGAAACATGACTAAAATAACCCACCCAAAACTCTCTACCTTTCTACACTAATGCACAAATCCCAATGGCACAGATCCAAAGTCTATTCTAAGCAGGGCAGTGAAGGTGGAGGGCAGAAGGCAATTCCTAAGGGAAACGGTGCCTAGCAATGGAGCAGAATGGGGAAATGCATTCCAAGATTTTGGAGGAAACTTTAAAACTCATGCTCGTGGAATTAAAGACTGTTGGGTAACAAAATATGAAACAAACCAAAAGCAAACAAACAACAAAATAAAACCCCCAGCACCACCAAAACAGAAAGAAAAACCCAAACCACTTTTTGGAGATTATTCTTGCTTTGCACCGCAGTGGCTTGCTGTTACTGAAAAACACTAGGTGGAACACCCGTGCTGTGCGAGGAACACTGACAATTAGTCAAATGCACAGAAAACCAACACAGGAACACTGAAAACCCTGCTGAATTAATGGCTCCAATATATGCCAAGCTTTGCTTAAAGGAGTGTCCTCATCAGCCTGCTTTCAAGCTGTGAAACAACTCACCTTCAACACCTCATGGAAAAGCATTTATCTAATGCTACCAAAAAAGGCCTTTGCTTACACACCATGTTTTAGCCCCAAACTTGCAGAAAACCCCCACCAAACAAACAATTCACCACACAGAGACAGCTATAAGAGTCACTCCGGTCTTGGAGCACAAGTCAGGCTAAAGCTGTGGGGAGGAGAAAACCAAAGGGGACGCTTCATGCTGTTCCTCTGGAAAGTGCAGAATGGCAGGGAGGGTTTTTATTAGCTCGGGAAAGCGCACGCCCAGTTCAGTGGACACGGAGTAGCAGGGAGGGCAGGAGATGGATGCTGTGCTTTCAGAGACAAAAATAGAAATCAATATTTACAGGAAGCCAGAAGCCTACAGGCTCAGAAGCCTTTGTTAAGACAAATCCCCCAGGGTATCCTCCTAAGGGAGGCCAGAGGAACTCCTGGGGTGGGACACAGCCTCGGGCAGCGCCGCTCCCCCCACCACCCCAGCACAGGCCACCCGAGGCTTTCAGCTCCTTCACAGCCTTGGCAACGTTCCCACAGGTGCCAGGGGATTCCAGGGCCAAGTTCCCCTTCTCCTGCAGTTCCAGCAGCTTATGAGATAATGACAAAACCAGGGAAGAAAGGAAGCTTGGAACAGTCCAGTGCATTTTCCACACCACAACCACTTCTAATTGTGTTTTCACCCCTTTTAATTGTGCTTTTATCCCCCTCCTCATCGGGCTTTATCCCCGTGGAGATCCTCCCACAGAGACTCATGTTAATGCTGGCATGCCACTTTTCAGGAGCCAAATTGATTTAGGAAGTTCCTGTGAGGTTTGGAGAGGGAAAGCCCCGTTTCCCAAAGGTCTCCCTGGTGCTTTGGCCCCTCCTGAGCCCCGTGGCACAGAGCAGGCATCCCCCGGAGGGGGGCATTGCCGCAGGTCGGGGTTGGGGTGGGTGAAAACCTGTACAAAGCTTTCACTGCTCTAATCTAATCTAATCTAATCTAATCTAATCTAATCTAATCTAATCAAGATTTCCAAAAGCAACAAAAAACCTTCTAACTACCCTCAAATCTACATCAAAAAGACACCAAACACTAATAATTATCCTAGAAAGAACCCAAACACTAATAATTACTCTGCAAACTACACCAAAAACACACCAAACCCCAATTCTTACCCTAAGAACACCCCAAACACTAATAATTACCCTGAAAACTACACCAAAACCACACCAAACCCCAATAATTACTTTAAGAAACCAAAACTAAACAATTACTCTGAAAACTACATCAAAGACACACCAAACCCTGAAAAGAACCCTAAAACCAACCCAAATCCAAATCATTACTCTGAAAACAACATCAAAAACACAACAAACACTAAAAATTATCCCAGAAAAAAACCAAACCCCAGTAATTACCCTCACAAAACTCCAAACACTAATAATTACCAGGAAAATTACACCAAAACCAGACCAAACCCTAATAAGTCATTTATAAGATAAACCCAAAAACGTGTTTGTTTTGTTGGGGTATTTTAAAAACAAATAATTCACTTCCCACAGCACAGAGGGAGGCCAAAAGCAAAACATCCATAACTCTGACACTGCACAGCATTTAACAGACACAGGTACACATCCCACACAGGCAGCTCTTACTTCCCTTTGAAACCTCCAAGAATCAGACAGAACGCTGAAATACTTAGGAAGAGAGGCAAAAAACACTTCTCACCCCAAGGGCTGCTGGGGTCCTAAGTCCCTTTGGAAGCAGGAGCATAACAAGAGACAAGAACGTGAACCACCCCACCTTACATCAGGGTGCATTTAGTAATGCTCTTACACCATCTCAAAGGCGATCACAGGCTGTTCCTGCTGCCCGGTGATACAAGGAATTTTGTGCAACTGGTCTGGCACCCGCTGGCCATCTCCGGTATTGCTCCTTAGCACAGGCAGCTTATCTCCTGTAACTGGGAAGGGCACCGCATGAAACACAGCAAACAAAAGTCCCAGAGGCCCTGCCGTGGGACATTAAACACACACCTATAAATGAGACACGGTAATAGCTGGGCAAATGAAACCAAAAGTTACACCTGAGGGTTTCCATCCAATTGATTTCTTGGCTGCTTAACTGCAGAGGTTTGCACTGGACTTCTCACAGATTTTTATCCAACCTCCACTGCTCCAAATGAGCAGCTGGTCTGTCCTCATTCTCTTCATTGCCCCCAAATTAGCAGGGTTAGATTAGAAGGGAGGACCCATCCCATTTCCAACCTCTCTAGGCAAAGGAGGACACACAGTTTAGTCCTCAAATGGCTGAGACCTTGGCTTTGCAGACAGTTTTAAGGATTATGAAGTGCAGAGCATTGTCAGTTAGCAGCTCTCAGGGGAGGGCAATTTTTGACCAAAGAGCCCAATTGTTTGTAGCTACCACAGCCACAGTGTCACAAAGAACAGCTGCTTGAGGGCTGAGGACAGGGTGAACTGACTCTCTTAACCCCAAAGCAAAAGACTACAACTCACACCCTGCCACCAGCTGGCTCTCACTGAAACAGATTCACAGAATCTAAATGTCCCTGAGAACTAATGAACAAAATGCTCTTAAGATTCCCCTGCTCTTCCTGCTGCCAGGTTCTCTCCCAACCCCACTCCTGGAACAGTTTCTGGTGCACGGGAATGATGGACTTTGCCAACCTTACAGGTAACAAGGGGCAGTGGTGCCACCATTCCCCACACCCGAACAGTGCAAACAGGATTTCCCCTGCTCTTTCACCCCAGTCCAGGGCTTCTGCTTCAACTTCTGGAAGAGCTGGGATGCAGACACAGGGAGGACCTTGCAGGACCGAAACACAACTGGCTCCTTGCGTTACTCCAGACCTCAAAAGCTCAGCAGAGCAGCACTCACTCACCCAAAGAGAACAGCCCTCCATTCACACCCCTTTTGCCTGCCTGCACAGTGACAGCAGGATTGCCTTAGAAACTGACACACCAGTTTACAGCCTCCTATGGTGACTTCAGTACACACAATGTACAAGTGTTGGCACTTTTCAGAGCATCTCAGAACTGAAAACAAATAAAGCCCAGCCTTATACAGTAGTAAGGCCGTGATTTACTGTCAGTTAAGATCCTCTGAAGACTGTGAAAGCCTCACCCTGATGCCCTTGTACCTCCGGTTTTCTTCCAGCTTTGTCCAGGACACAATGCCCCTGCACTTCCAGACAATGCTGAAACCCCAGTGCAAACCAAGCTGTGGAAAAATCAAGGGATACGACTAAAAGGGAGAGAGACAGGAAGTCTGTAAGAAGATGCTTTGGAGAACATCATAACCTTTTAGGCTGCCTTCCTCCTTCACTAGAAATCTACTTTCCACAACCAGCATTTCACCTTTAACCATCACCTGAAGCTACCTAGGGTCTCTCAACAAACACCACCACAGGACAGGTATTTGGTAAAAGAGATGTATATTTATTCACTTTACAAAGAGGGTGGTATTTAGTTGCAACAGCTCAATTTATAGACAAATATATTATTGTACATTATAGTGGTGAATGGCTCAAACCTTTACCTTGTTTTGCTCTTAAAAACATGTTTGCACCACTTCAGCTTCCGTTAGCTGAGCAAATAGCTGTCCTTGTTCTGCCACTGAGAAATTAAAAATCTGTAAGAAAGGTATAGCTCTGTGCTATGTATTCACAAGCATTCACCTTCTCCTTTCCCTGTGTCACTCCCCTCTCCCCACCCAACTCAACATGGTCTGTCCTCTGGATTAGCATTAAACTTATATACAGCCTCCATTAAAACAAAGTTAGGAGCCAGTGATAGTTCTAATGTCCTTTTAAAGCACAAGAAAAGTCATTGATTTATACATATAAAAGTCTTGAGTTCAAATTTGTCTAAAAAAAAAAAAATGAAAAAATCCATTTTTAAGTCGAGTTGGCATTTACATATTGCCAAAGTATGGCTAAGCCAATGAAGGGGGAAGAAAAGAATTTCAGGACAGAATTTAAATATTACAAAAATATCTTTTTTTCTTTTTTTTCTGTTTCCTTTTTTAAAAAAAAAAAAATCAGAAGGATGCTCACTTGCTACTGCTAACTGAAGCATGGAAAGAAGGTTTAGACCAGTTGTCTTTGATCCTTGAATATTTGAAACAAATTCAATGTAAAGCTGAACCAAGTTTCCCACACAAACAGCGGTGGCAGATTTATTTCACTTGAGATACAAATGCATGTCCACATGACAAGCATAATCTGACCAGGAGGTGGAGGAAATGTTTCTCTAAGGAAGCGCAGGGAAGGAGGGCGAGAGAAGGCTGGCACGGTTAAACATTCTGGATTCAGAAATGCAGTGCCCCACAGGTGCCTCTGCACACAGGCTGTGCAATGCTCTGCACTCCTGATATGCAAATACAGCATCTTTCAGCAACGGGATCCAGAATCAAAGAGCTTGGTGGCCCACTTGTTCAAACCGCTACAATTACTCTTGTGCTGTTACTCTTCTTCACTTTCATTTTCTGGTTCCAAATCAGAATCACCATTGATTTCCTTTTCAACAGTCATGTCTTGTTCATCAGATTGCTCCTCTTTTTCTTCATCTTCATCCCAGTTTTCCTGGGGGAAAAATAAAACAGAAATGTTCAAACCTTGGTCAGTCACACCATTTCTGCCACAAGCAAATGGGAGAAGATTTGGTCCAATTCCACTTACATCAGAGTCTTTATCTCCAATCATCTCATCATCTGAGCCTTCCTCCTCTGAGGAGTCTGCAAAGAGAAAACAATCTCTCAGTCTGGGGAACAGGCTTCAAAATGTCATTGTGCAAACAAGTCCAGTCCCACGTGCTGCCAAGTCTTCCAACTGTGCTATTTCCATACCAAAACTGATTCTACCTGCAGATGAGGTAACCAATACCGGTTAAGACCAGGTCACTTCTGTCACCAATACACAAGGTGAAGATGCAGTAGGAAAAAAGCCAAACTGGAAGTATGCAATCACACACAAGGACATCTCCTGCACTGATGTCATCTTGACTCAAACACAGCAGTGCCTTCACTGGATCTACCTTAGCACAAGGACTGGTAACACTAGAAATTTTAGGTTGACAGGTAAGTTAAAGCAGCACACAAGTTCCAATTCACTGACTTCATTTGTGATGCAAGGCTGGGAGGGAATTAAAGGAGATAAAAGGAAGATACAAGGAAGGAGTAACTAACTACCTCTAGGTACCTCTAGGAGTAACTATCCCTCTACTTGGAGACTGTACACTGGTAGATAAGCACAGGAGCATGATGAACAACTATCAAGTGTAGGCATGTGAATTCAGGAGCTAAGCTACACTTAGTATACAACACTTACCATCCTCATAGACCAGTTTTGCAGTCTGATTAACCTCGGGTACATCCTGAACTGTTTGTGATGCTGCAACCTGAATGGAATTTGCAGATTAGCCTTAGATTATATCATATATTTCAACCTTAAAAAACAACAGAACTCCTAACAATGTAAATGAAATCTACATTAAGGGTAGCACACACTAATTCACTTACAGTGCTGGTTTAACAGCCAAAATGTACAAATGACAAAGTAAAATCAGAGAGGCATCTGCTCCAAAGTGGCCCAGTGCCTCCTATTTATTCCTCTTTAAAACCCTATGGGTGAGCAGACACATTTGGCAGGACAGAACAGTGAGCAGAGACTGACAGGACAGTCAATTAATGGTCTGCTCTGGTTATCAGCATCCCAGCAGGACAGATGGCATCAGATACAACCCCAACAGGAAGTGAGGTCTGCAAACAACAGCCCTGCACATCCCATGTTATGTAGTTGAAGCTCACCTGGGTAACAAGAATGAAGAGTCTTCCATGCAGACGGGAAAGCTTTTGCAAAGTTTTTACTCTGCTCTCCATCAACTGGTATAACATTCCCAGCTGAGGAATAAGGTCTGGCAACTTGAGAGAAGAGACAGATAAAAAAAAAAGAAGCTGTTGACGATCACATTCCAAAAGTTTTTGGGGTTTTTTTAAACTACTTTTGTATGTTTGGAGCAAGCAACACTTGCTTACATTATTCTAGACAGAAGGGAGAGCTGAGGGTTCACAGGAACCACCTGCAGCCTGATCAATTAACGCTTAGCCAAGTTCAGAAGTATCATCTACTTGTAAAGCATGGCAGTTCTTAGACTCCTTTTCCTTTCCAGTCTCTGCCACAGGCAGGGGTGAAGCAGTCTTCAGAAAGCTGTGTAAGTGGGAACTGAACATACACCGGGGTCCGAAAGCAGCCTCAGCAACATGTGCAAGTTCTGCTGCTCAGCAATCCTATAACAAATGGCAGAAGGGACTGACACTGCCCAAACATCTTTTTCTTAACCCAGTAAGAGTGCTGTATCCATCACTTGTAAGGCAGGTTGGACTTAATTCACAAGCTACAGCATTACCTTCCTACCCTGCCAACTTTGGCACACCCTTCCCCTATAAATCTGTCCATGCCCAAGACAGTCTCAAAATCAGCATTACAAGAACAAAGAAAACTCAGTTCTGTAAGATCTAGTGACACAAGCTAGATTACTCTTCAGCAATAATTTTGTTCCCTCTCATAGGTGTGACATAACTTATGTTGGTTTGATTTTGGGATGGCTATAATTATGTCAGGACTGACTGAGACAAGCAATTTATCAGCAATGTGTAGTAGGTTCAGCAAAAGTGGTGTAAGCATAGCTCTCTATACATTGATTTGGGCACTGCCAAATGCAGAGAGCAGGAGACAGATTCCTGACGAAAGAAAATACGTTTATTTAAGTATTTAAATGTAGTTTTACTTGAGTGCATTGGCATGAATGAAAAGTACTTACTGTAGAAAGGTAGGATGCATGTAGGGTAAAAACAGACTTCAGCCATCGAACCATTAGTGAGGCACTGGAGAAGAGAAATAAATTATATCGAAGAGATACCGGCTGAGAGACACCCATTTCACATTCTAAATAACCTAAATGTTCTATATTAAGTGTTCCTCTTTAATTAGAGAGCAAGATAAATGCTCACTGCAGGTGGAAATATAAAGTTTGGCTACCCATATGAGGCGTACAAGTTATTTGTTAGGAAAGGAACAGACATTTTAATGAGGGACTAAACTAGACAAGCTCAGGGGTTGGTGCTTCTGAAATCTTTTGTGGATGGTCTCAATGAATAAAAGATCAAAGCATGCTAATTTCTTCTCCACCTACAATGAGCAAATTTATATTTAGGAAAAATAAACTCAAACCCAAACCAACCTAACCCCCACAACTCAGCACAGCCCATCAACAAAGCTGTCCTTATGGCAACATAACAAGATGGAGGGGGGGAAGTTGGTTCTGTAATTAAACACCACATTAAGAGATGCCTAAATAAATTTGATAATTAAGAAAGCTCTACACCTGAGAGTTATATTATTTATTGATCAGGTCCATAATGTAAATATTTGGGGCCTTCAGTTACATTCTCAGGGTTACATGCTCATTTCAGGTATTCTTTTCCCTTTTTACTTTCACTTCAGCCACCCTGACAAAGCACTGCTTTCAGTGTTTTAAGTTCCTCTTTTAAAAAAAATCTCAGTGAGGTGAGATTTTGACTCCAGGTGCTGCAGTTTAATTGCAGTTACTATGGAAAGCTATCACAGACATGGCAGAAGGAACCATAACACAAACACCACAAAGTTTTAGGTGAATTGAGCTGCAGCTGAGTTGTCTCTTACCTGTATGGGTTGCCCTGCAATCTCTTTGTAAGCTGAAAGGACAAAAAAACCCCAATCAGCAATAAGTAACAAACATAATGAGTTTAAAACCCCAACATGAGATCAACTGACAGCTCTAATACTGGGGCAGAAAAATTTCCAGGCATTTGAGGTTTGTTAGGATTAAACACTGCCAGGCTCTGATAAGTGACAGAAAGAAAATTAAACTGATGGCTCTACCACCCTCTACACAGGCTGGTAACCTGCAGAACCTGGGTTTCAGCATTACGAGAAAGCTGGAACTCCTAACATCCAAAATATCCACTGATGCTTAAACCTGGCAGGAAGAAGCAGGAGGAAACCTCTTCTTTTTTATCTCTGTTTATCTGCTTAGCAGACAAGTGGGGGAAACAAGTGAAGGAAGTATCAATTCCACACAACAAATCTCAAGCTTGGGAGCAGACAGTTACACAAAGGTCTGACCATCCACTGGGGTTACAGAGCTAAACACTTGCACTGAGATTCCCCAACAAAGGTCCCAGGGAAGCAATCAGCATCTCATTAACATAAGCCTAAGAGGTGCTGTAAGACCAAACATTCAGCACCAGGCCATCTGCATAATTCAATTAAGATCAGTACCATAAAAGAAAGTAATCTTATTTGTGGTCAGCACATTAAAATACAAAAGAACCATTAACTTATGTAATAGAACATCATTCACATAACAAGAGCTACTAACCAATGTTTGGTTCAAAAAAGTAATGTCCAGTCAAGGCTAAGCATTAAAGTATTTCTGTCCAAAGAAAGAGTATATTTATATTTAATATCACTGAATAAGCAGTTCAGAAGTCAAATCCCTTTTCAAATTACTACTAAGTGATGTTCAAAGTTTAAGTACAGCAACCAGACCTTCTGATGCTTCAAATTATTGTCCTTGTTAAAAGCTGAAAAGAAGATGTAATGCTGCTTGTTTGCCATGAACTAAACAAGCTTTTGCTCAATCTCTTCCCTTTCTTTTCCCCCATAATCATTTAAGATAGTAATGTATGATCTAATGCTCTTCCCTAGCTTTGACAGTGACACTTGGTCCTTTGGTTAAGCTTCAGCCAGAAAAGATAAAAAGTTTATCAGGGATAAATTAAGAAACATTTCAGTCCTCTTAAAGCACCAAACCAATTTAAAAAATAAAGAGACTTATCCTGGATTTTAATAGCTAGAAAGCAAATCACTTGTGGCTTGTATGACAGTACAAGAAGTGCAGGTTCTCTTACCTCATGCAGCAGTGGAATGACAGCATGTATAGGCATTCTGGCTACTGTGTTCTTTACTATATTTTCTTTCCTTGTGTTAAGCACTTTCTGTTAAAATGAAAAAATACGATCAGAGAATAATTCAGCTTGAACATGTGTATGAGCAATCAGCAAAATAAAAAAATTCCTGCCTGTAAATCTCTTCCTAGTCCACTACTTTTGTATGAAGATAATGAATGAAAGATTTGCTATGAAAAGGAGTTTCATTTTCCAAGTCAGGTAAAATTAACAAAATAAAGGTACTCAATAAACATGTCTAAAACAATCTAGCATTGCCTCTAGCCCACCTAACCCCATGTTAGAAATGATGCATTAGAGGCACATGAAAATCTCCCTTGATATTTTGTTTGACTTTTATAAATAAATGCCTTTCACCAGCAACTGTGACAAGAAATTTCTATTCAGAATCAAATTCTTAACAGTTCCCCACCCCAGTACTATTATGTCCAAATGCATATTACTCCTAGTCCACGTGCAAAGATAAGCTTTTCAAGTGAAACTTGTCATCAATTCATTTTTCAAACAGCACTTGTTTGAAAAACGTACCCTCAGGAGACCAAGCACAGATTATGCTCCAGTCCAAGCTAAAGGGAACATGGCTGCATTTAGTAGCATCACTTGTAAGACATCTGAACTGTCACGTAACAAATTTATCATAACCAAAGTGCCTCAAAGTTCAGGAACTGACTCAGAAAGCAAGGCAGGTAACAACAGAAAAGCAACACCACTACTATAACTCCTAATAGCACTGCCTTGAGCAGCAAATCAGTAAAAAGCAGATGGGAGAAACAACAGGTTCTGAACTGCTCAGCCTTCCCAGCTTTCAAGAAGGCTCCCCACCAGCCCCAGTGAACAGATTCAACAGCACACACTGAGCTTGCAAAACTTACATTTAAGATTTCTGCATCATTGCTTTCCAAGCCCTGAACCAGCAACACGGCAAAGCTGTCTGTTTGGGGAAGGCCACCTGGAGTTTTGACTTTGCTCACATCAATATCCAATGCCCCAAGGCGCTCCTCGATGCTCTCCTGCAGAGGGGAAATAAGGGAAGTGCATCAATGTGGTTTCTCACAAATATCAGCTGAAAGCAAAGTACCTGACTTAGTGCATTCCTGCTCATTCTGCTGGAAAAGAACACATATTTTTTGTATTCCTTTAAATGCACTGACAGAAGATAGCATGAGGAAAAAAAGCAGATGTAGTTTTGGCTGAAAAGCATTACTCTATCTTGGCATAGGAAGCAACAAGCATATGACAAAGTTCTGCAACAACATGGCAAAACCACAGGCAAGGGACGGAGGGCTTGAATGAAGGAAATGGTTTGAGCAGGGGAAGTCTCCTTCATACAGAAAGATGGTACTGTTAACCTTTCTTCCACAGCAAACAAAGCAAATTCAAGTACACCTAAGGAAGGTATAGCGATGAATTTATGATTCTAGTTTCTCCATTCTTGCTGAGTTTGAAAGAAGCCCTTTACCTCTGTCTCTCCTGGTTTCCTCTTGCTTTTCTTTTTCTCCTTTCCCAAGGCTGGTGTTTTGACAGCTGTACTATGTCCTGGAATGCCAGGCACTAGAACTTTGGTGTCCGAGTTCACAACGGGTGTCTTTACCTAGAACACAGAGATAACCACATTTGCATGAATTGCTAGTATCTTGAGCTTTCTTCCTAATTTAAAATACAGATTGTATTCTGAGATTATCACACGTATGGTAAAACCAGCCTGACACAACCCGTTTTCTTGACATAAATATTAGGCAAATCCAACGTATTTAAGAGAATGAATAATCTCAAGAAACAGACAGCTAATATTCATAATTAACTAAAGCAGTGGTCTCTTTGGAATCACCTGTGAGCCACTTTTCTTACAAGTTTTTGCCGTAACATTCACAGAACTGTTTGTATCCAACAGCAAATACTCGGATGTTTGCTGGCTATAGATACCACCTGTACTAACAGTCAGCTCCATGAACCACATGCAGATTGCCACTGGAAGGCAATAACTGACCAGGAAAGCAGCACAATGTAACAGCAAAAGATAGTCACTATTGCCTTCAATCCCAACTCTTTTCGTCTAGGGATTGCTCAGACACAGATCTCAATTGTCCTGATTAGGCTGTGACCCCGGTGACAAAAAGAGACACCTTAGTTTATACCAAACAAGCTAAGGAATCATCTTCAATGAACACAAAGGAGATGATGGAATTTTGTATTTAACAACCAAATGCTCCCCTGACTCACAGAGAATGTAAGGCAGCATGTCACTTCCACAGTATCAAAAATGCATCTTCTGCTACTTCCGGAACACTTCTTTAAACCATAGCCCTTCTATCCAGGCCTTTTTTTTTTTTTTTTGGAAGCATCTCTGAAGTGATGAAAGTATAATCTAATACACTGAGCAAAGCAACTTCCAATTTCCAAAAAGTTGGTTTTCTGAATCAAGAATTTTATCACAGAACACCAGTGGTGATAAAATACTAAACCCTTAGCTCACCACACTCATCACTGACCTTCTCCCCACACGGCATGCTCAGACAGCCAAGAGAAATGTGTCTTCACTGGAATTCAGCAAGAAGCGAAACCAAGATGGGTATCATCACTGCATGCCACAGAGGCCCTTCACCTATCCCTGCAGCTCAGCCCCTGCTACCCACCAGCTCCAGCACTGAGGAATCAGCACAAATCCCTGCCTGCCTGATGGAGCACCACATCTGGGAGATAACTAAAGGGTCAGAAAAGCAGTGCTGTCTGCTCACTTCACTGATACTCCAAGCATTTGAAATCTTCAAGGTCTTGAATATGCACAATGATTAAGAACTTTACAGCCTGTTTCTAAACACCCAGTGGGTCCTGCATGAGAGAACACAGTGTCAAGTGGCTTCAGTGCACACTGCTGCCATGCAAGTACCAAGCTCCCATTCCCAGGTCCCTGTGAGTAGGAACACATGAAGGCCCCATCAAGAAAGAGCAAAAAGGACTTGTCCTTTAAGGTTCCACAACATTTTATTTAGACTCTTGGGCAGAAAAACCCCACCAATCAGTCCTGTCTCTCAAGCAGACCTGCTGAGTTACAAGAGGGCCACCCACTGTGGGATCTCACATGTGCCATGAAGATCACTTTACCCACACCTGCCTGAGTGCTACAGACATCTGTAGTTACCTCTGCAGCTCTGACAAGGTCTAAATCCAGAAATCCAATCTCATTCTAAGAGAGCAGTGAATTCTACCTACTTTGTTTCTGACGTAAAACAAGAGAAGCAACAAAATCATATTTCATGCAAAGCTCACCTTTGTTAGAGCAGCATCTGTTCTAAGTGACAACACTTTCTGGATGTCCCGTACCAAACATATGTGGGGTTCACTGGTGTTCAAAGACTAGGAAGACAGGAACAGAGCCGATTAATACATTTGACACTCACACCTGTGATTCTTTATGCTACTGAAAGATGAAAACAAATTCCAACGGTATAAACTAGAATGAACATTTTTTCACTCTAAAATAGCAGCTCCTTTGCATATCTGCCTTTTGTTACCAGATCTCTATACTCTCCAATGATGTTTACACAGGTGAACTGGAACTGTATTAAAACCAGTTTCAATGGCCTAACTTAGCAACAGCTGAAATGGCAAAAAGAACAGTCAGCAGTGATGTCAACCTGTACTCCAACTGAAAAAATGGAAGAATACAAATTGCCTTTCCAAAAAACTCTGGGGCAACAGTCACAGCTCCCAAAACAAGAGCAAGGAATATGTTTTGCATTGGTATATCATTTTCAAAAGTAAAAATAAAAATAATAAGCCCCAAAATTTCTCCAACTGAAAGCAACGTGCAGTCTATATTACAGAACCCAAACTCCCTCTGTTAATTTTTACATACCACTTTCTCTATGATGGGCTGTAAGGTGTTTCCATATACCAGCAGCAGAGACTGTTTGTCTGTGCAAAATGCAGCAGCTAGAATAGGGACTGGTTTTGGTGTGGAGTCCCCATCATTCCCAGGTGTTGCTATCTGAATAGTACAGTTTGATGTTAAGGGTTTTTTGCAGTAACTGGAAAAAAAAATTAAAAAATTAAAAAATTCCAAGATGTTTAGCTTGAACACTTCAATATCTTGCACATCTAAGCATTTCATTAGCAGGTCCTCAGCAAACGTGGCCATTTTACACCTTTTACAGATGGCTAAGATGAGGCAAATACACACAAAATCTGGGTTAAAGTCACACATAGTACCAACGCGCAACACAGTCCCCAACAAGTGAGTTCTTCAAAAATGTGTCCAGCAACCCAAGACAAAGAAGCAGCTGGGACCTGGCTCATGAGCATATACAAGAGTTTAAAGGCAGCAGCATAACAAAACTGAGGTTTTCCTTGGAGTAATCCCAGATCTTTCCCAAAGACACTCTCAGGATGAATTCTAACTTACCCATTCAAGATATGTTCAAATAAATGCAACTGCCCATCTCTGCACACAACTGCTAACTTCACAGGCTGAAAGAAGGCACAGTAAGAGAGTTTCATTAGATGAACAAAAAACCCTCTCGGAAGTTCAGGACATCAAGAGACAGTTGTATGGCTATAATTTGAATTTAAGAACATTACACTAAATCTGAAAGGAAGATCAAAGACGTAATCACTCAGGAACATTCAGTGCAAGTGTTAAAAGATTAGTAAGATAATTCTCAAATGTACTTTTATCTCTAGTAATATATCCTGAGTTAAACAGTTTGCACAGCATCAGACATGTCTAGAGGCACTGCCCTGCAAAGGCGGCGACACTGTGAATATGCTTAGAGGAAAGAAACTCAGATGTCTCCTCTGAGAAACTAAACAACAGGGCTACATTACAGAATACTCTCCAATATATGCAGGAAGAGGGAACTGGAGATATTAGAAAAATATAGGATGAAATACTGCTCTGAGAAATGGAATTTAAAGGCAACAGGAGAAAAATGTTTTAAATAATTACAGGTACAGTTTGTGAACATGTTTCACATTCACACATTTTTCACAAGGCAACTACTTTAAAAGACTTGTGCTTGTTAAAACTGAGAGACTTGGCAAATGTACACTGCTACTTAACTCATTCAAGGCTAGTTAATTCCAAATGCAGTTACACTGTCAAAAACACTTGAAGTCATAAAAAAACCAGGACTGTACCCAAACCAGATTTTTAGAAATCATTTCTTCTGAGCTTTTCTTTGCTGCCAAGTTCTAAAAACTGGTTTGATTACTAACTTGTTCTAAATAGGAAACAACAGACATTTCCACCCTCACGAACAAAATTTCTAAAAAAAACCCAGTGAATTTGCACTTAGCTTTGAAAAGGAGCATTTCAAACTACCAGCTTTATAAATGTACCTGTAATAAATATCCCTACACCCACGAATTGGCATTTAGATCTCATCTCTGCATAACAGAACCCAAATACAAACCTAGCCTCTTTCTTTACACCCTTAAAAGGAAACTGATAAGTGAAAACTGTTGAATATATTTGTTTACAAACTATTGCTCCTACCTCTTCTTTGACTTCTGATACAGTCAGGTCAACAAAAGTTGGTTCATCTGTTACTGTGAAAGACATTACAGCATTCTTTTCTTTCCTATCTGATCTTATCTGCCTGGAAGACACAAAAAGTACGCATTATTTACCACAGCACAAACAGCATCCTCTGCATGAGACAAGCATTATAAAGCTTATAAATCACTAGTAAATGTGGTGGCATCTACTATAGCCAAAAGCACCACACTGACAGTTCAGCTTAGGGAATGTTCTAATTTCTAAGAGCAAAGTAACTCCCGTGTGAAACTGAGTAAGAAAACTTTGAATAAACCTTACCAAAAGTGCAAGGAACACGGAAGTTTATTACACAGTATGTTCTGGCACACACTAGTGATACAAATGGCAACTGGAAGCATGCTCAGACACAGCCAAGGAAAATCTCGTCTTCACTCAGCAATCAGTGAGTCGAAACCACCATTAAAGAGATCATCACTGCATATTTCCAGAGTGCCCCTTCAGCTTTAGCTTGTTTAATCACAATCACTTGGTGGGTCTATGCTCAAAACTGATCCATCATAAATTATGAAAAGCTTACATACCACACACTCAATAATCGGTCGTGTATAGCTCCGGACAAGAAATAAAGTCCTGTGATTCCATCAAAGGGTTTACTTTCATTCATAGGTTTCACTGTGGTAAACATTAATGATGACACCGATGTAGCATGGCCTGTGAAATGCTAAGAGAAAAAACAAGATCTTTCCATCACTGATGTAGGCAGTCATATGGCAAAAACTGAAACATTAGTTAATAAAGAACATTAGGAAAGATTCAAGCGTTACTAAGTCAACAAGGACAGCTCAGTGGTTTTTAACTAGTGATCAGTTTCCTTGAGTTTCCGTACATCAAGGAAGCTTTTTCTGACTTGCCACATATTTATCATCATTTTAAAACTTAAATGGTGAATCAAAGGTAAATTCACTGGGACTAAACCCATGCAAAAGGAATCAAATCCACCTGTACTGCTGTTACTGCCACAAAGCACTCCCCTCTGCCCCCCCAGTTTTACATTTCAACCTTTCCAGTGGAACTAGATTCAGTTTCACTCTCAACTTTAACAATGGACACATGTGTGCTGACACTAAATCTGGGCAACACACCACCCCCAAGGGCCCCCAAAAATTGGTTCTTTGATTTACTTTTGCAGATAGTGGTTTTGGTCATTATTGAACGCAGACATACATGGTAGCTGCCATGTGCCAGCAAGCCCACAGTAACAGCACATGTGTACACACTCACCTGACAGGAGATTCAGAGACTATCCCTGTCCTGTCTGCTAGCAGGGAAGAGAACACGGCAGCATTCACGGATCAGCTAAAGCATGGCCATTTGCTCAATGTCTGAGCCCAGCTCAGGGAACAATAAGGAGTTGCTCCTATGCCTTCCAACTGTTTCAACAGCAAAACTGATAATGCCACCAGTTACATGAAGTTTAGCAAGGAAACTTGAAGGCTTTGTGGAGGGACTCATGTTAAAACCCATGCCAGCAGTAACTGATACAATACGGTGGTGAACTGAGCTCTCCTGACAGAAGGGTATCAGACAGGGACCCAGTTAGGAAAAACAGCATCCATCTTTCTCCTACAGCCTTGAGAAAGGATGCTGGATACATGTTTAGAAACAAAAATTTCATGTCCTCATTTAATTCTGAGCAAGTGGAAACCACGGTTCAGGGCACCATCACAGCAAAAATGCCCAGCAATCCCCAAACTGCTAATTGTATCCTCACACACAGAGAAATGTTTCAGATATCTGATCAGGAAACACTAGATAGGTAGTGTCACCAATCAAGAAGGGCATTTTTTGCACGTAGTTTAACAGAGGTACAGAAGTACTTACTCTGTAGACTTCTTTGGTCTCCAAGTCCCACAGTTTTATAGTTCTACCAGCTGACAGCAGCATTTTTCCATCTGGACTGATGCATAGACAGGTGACACTGCTATTGTCGCCTTTCCACTTACTAGAATTTAGATGGAGAGGTTTTGTACAAAAGGAGAAAGATGGAGATATAGTAAAAACAGTATTCATTAGGATAATTTCAAAACCACCATGATGGAAAATTTAAGGCAAAATCTTAAAAAACCCAGTGATTTTAGTCAAGAGGTCAAAGCTATTCTGCTTCTGCACTTCACCTTCAAATTAGTTTACAAAGAAAACACAACTCAAAAATATGAGGCTATTCAATACTGAAGGGTTGACTTCTTTTTAATACTTGCTTAGTCTGTTCTGAATTCCTCTCAAAGTTTTCTACTTCTGAAAACAGGGCAAGAAGAGCCCTACCATTTTCAAGAGTTCTCTATTCACCAACCGATTCAAAAAGGCCTTCTCAACACTAAAATTTAGAATTTCAAAGGCAATTCAGTTACTGGCCCTCCTCCCAAGTCTCTAAATGTCACTGACAATAATAAACTTTACCTTAGTGGTCTATGGTTCAAAGCACTACTTAAAAACACACACAAAAAAAGGAAAAAAATAAGCCTGAATGTTCTTTAAAGAAATATTGATGCTATGTGTTTCTCACTGGACTAAACTGCAAGGAAAGCATTACACAAATTCTTTACAGACAGGAAGTAGCCTGCAACACATCACGTTTTGATTGTAAACAGCCTTTCTGAAAATACTTCCAAGTAACTTTCACACGTCCAAGCAATACCTCTTCTGTTTTCTAAAACTGGGATCATTTACTGTATCACTTTTGACAGAAGCTGAAAATTTTACAGCCCACAAACCTGAAAAACAACATTGCACCTTACAGAGAGTATGATAAGATATTGTATTGACTTCTGATGACAAGGTCAGGACTACGCATTCCAACCACCTATTAATGTAAACCAAGAAGGTATTTTTAAATACACTAAAAAGACAAGTCTAAACTAGACTGCAGAATGTAAAGCACAGCAAAAATACCTTGGTTTTCACTTTGGATAATTTTAATGTAATTTTTACAGGAAAGAGTTTTAAACAGGATCTCATAGAGGATATGTCCAGAATGCCTCTAAGTAGTCAAGAGTATTTAAGACACAAAAAAGCTACAGACAGACAAGAAGTCATTCAGAATGTATCAGTCCACCTCTCTTAACACCTTGTCTTGCCTCTTCAGAACTCTTCCCCAACAGCTTGTGCCTCTGCCAGAGGTTTCGTGTGTGCTGCCCATGCCTCTAAGTGGCCCTGTGGAGTGTACTCCTACAGGAGTTATGAAAGTCAAACCTAAAGCCACACGGTTTCAATTCCCTTTCTAGCAGTCCATACCTCTATATAAAAATATTCATCTGCATATCAGATTAAAAAAAATTAATACCACTTCTTTACCCCAGGAGCAAGCATCCTGATTTCTCCATGGGTTACACAAATATTAATTTCCACATCCTGACAGGTGTTAATGCAGGCACTCTCATGCATACTTTGGGGGTGAGCAATTATTGTGGATCATTTGTTCCTTCGGGTAGCTAAAACTTTAGGAGACCTGATTTCTTCTACTCTTTCAAAATTGAGTTACCTTAGGTATGACTCATAACATTAGCAGAGAAAATTTTCAGGTAAAAACCATGATGTTACATTACTCATGTACTTTCTCCCTGTACATTCTGGGCATGATTTTCTGTTGTCATCTTATTAAAATGAGAGAACACAATGCTTCAAATTACGTTTCACAACCACAGTCCCCCCCACTCCATGGTCCCTGGTATGGGACGTAGCAGAGGGAAACATGGAAGAAGTATGACAGCAAAACCTCTCACTTTCCCTGAGAAAGCAGCAGGGCTGGGACCCATCTCCAGTACTTGTACATGAACACACAAACAGAGTGAACGAGATGTCAATGGGCAGCTTCAGAGCTTTGATCTCATTGGGCTCACAGAACAAGAGGGATGCCTTACAAGACAAGGACCTTTAGGAAGGTGCTTCAGCAATGACAAGCCAGGAAGGCAAAAAGAAGAGGGGTTTCTCCACAGAAAAGTGTAGCATGAATGCACGGAACTTTCCTTTAAAACAGGGAAAGAAGATAAATGCACAGAAGAATAATCCAGGGAACAAGAGGAGAGGCTATACAACAAATCCACCTGGAAACTACTTCCAGGCACTGAAAGGTCAAAAGAAATTTCTAAGCACATCCAGCATAGAATTACAAATGGAAAATCATGTCTAACCAACCTGATTGCCTTAATGAAATAACTGCCTTGGTTGATGAGGAGAGACACATTTAAGTTGATTTCAGCAATGCTTTTGACAAGGTCTCACAGAGTATCCTTGCAGACAAATTGGAGATTTATAGCCTGAATGGATGGTCTCAGGAGAGTAAGATCTGGCTGCATCACTGAGTTCAAACAGTTGTGATCACTGGTATGAAGTCCAGCTGGTGGCCAGTCACTGGTGTTACTCCACCTAAGGACATCCCAATACTGCTTAATAGAACTGCCCTGGATTTCATTAATGATCTCAGAACAGGACAGAATGCACATGTAACTACTTCACACTCAATCCCGTACTAGGGAGAGCAATGGATATCCTGCAGGACAGGGCTGCTACTCAGGGGCATCTCAGCAGGCCTGAGAAGAAACAGGCTGTCAGAATCTCAAAGCTGAAGAGGAAAACGTAAAGTCCTGCAGGTGAGATGGAAAAATTCCAGTACAGGCTGGAGGTAAATAGCTAGAAAGTAGGTTTGCAGAAAAGAGACTTGCAGCCCTCACAGTAAAGCTGAGCAGGAGCCAGCAGGGAGTCCTTGTAGCAATGAAGTCAGCTGTGTATGATATGCATTAGCCAGAGTGCTGTCAGCAGGTCAAGGAACAGGGCTTCTCTGCTGCTCTAGAAACTGCACCTGAGCACTGTGTTCAGTGGGACAGGACAACAAAGTCACTGACATGGTGGAGTAAATCCAGTGCAGGGCCAGGAGGGCACCTTTGGGACTAGAGCACATAATGGAAGAGGGAAAGGTGAGAGAACTGTGTGTTCAGTTCTAGTAAGAGAAGGTTACAGGGAGATTTTACAGCCCTCTTCTACTACTTTACATAGGGCCTCAACATAATACAACCTAAGGATGCATCTCTTTCCTTGGGATACCAAAGAGTCTACTGATGATGGGGTGCCTACAGTGCCCATGCCAACCTTAGTAAGACCAAGAGCACTGCAGTAATAACCAACAGTGAGAAACGTCACAAAAAAAGAAACAACATCAAGAGAAGGATCAATGGGCCATCACACAGCAGGCTTTTATTGAAGGAAGGCAAACAGGACTGTTAATAGAAATCTTGGTTTCTTCTTTGAAGTTTAAAAACAATTTGACTTAGAAGAAAACAAATGCCTACAACAGAAATTTTGTTACTCTGAAGTAAGTTCTATTTTGCTTAACAGTACTTTTAACAGTAACAGCCTGCTCAGACAGCCAAGTGGAAGTGTCCACACTGCACATCAGCAGCAAGCGAAACCAACTGGGTTATCATCACAGCAAGGCACTTTGAGCAAAGCTGGGTGCATGCAGCAGGTTTTACTGGAATGAGATCTTCCAGTATCTGCTCAAGGATTTCTCTTCTAGAATTCAGATTTTTCAGCATATAGTAGGACTTTTAGTCTTTTTGTCTCACTAAAAATTAGCATGGAGTGATCCAAACTTCTCTCAGAACAGTTTCATCTAACCTTTCCAATACAGAGGAAGATACCCAACTATGACAATTATGCTTTCATCCCTTAATAAAACCACTTCCAATCTCAGAAAAGTAACAGCCAACAGTCACTTTGTGGGCACGAAGCCTAGAAAGCAGAGTGCAGCATTTCCAAAATCTGCAAGGGAGAAAACACACAAAAGCAAGTGTAAAAGAACTCAAGTAAAAGGCAGCACTACTCACCACTTTACTTTGCAGGTCTGTGTGTTCCATTCCACAATGTGTTTGTCATCTGAACAGCTATACAAGCAGCAGCTTTCTTGATGCCATCTCACACAGTTTACTCTACTGTCGTGACCACCATCCTGCAGAAGAGAACAGAGGGTCAGCTCACTGGAGTATCTTGACAACTGAGCCTTCCCCACACCAACCATGTGAACAAGGGGCTCTTTCAAGAACTGAACTCCAAGCACTGGAATGTGTGGTCTTAAAGAACATACATGGCAGTTACAGAAATTAAAGGTATGTCATATTTTGGTACATACACCTAAGTATTTTGGCTTGGCTTATACAGCCCAGAGGAGATGCTGTCTACAGCTTCCTCCCATAGGGAAGCAGAGGGGCAGGCACTGATCTCTTCTCTCTGGTGGACAGTGACAGACCCAAAAGGAATGGCGAGAATCTGTGTTGGGAGGATGGGAGTTAAGAGTGGATATTATGAAAAAGTTCTTCACCCACAGGGCACTGGCTCCCCAAGGAAGTGGTCACAGCCCCAAGCCTGCCAGAGTTCAAGAAGCATTTGGACCATGCCCTCAGGCACAGTGTGATTCCTGGGGCTGTCCTGTGCATGTAGAAGCCTAGAAGACAGTCCAATGTGTATGTCTCAAACACTGATAGCCAGACAGCCTTGGAACCAACCAAGGACTGTTGGTAAGAACACACTGTGAGAAAGAACAGGACATGGCTGGAGGAGGGAGCCATGTGAAGGTAGGACAGCAGTTTCCTTGTCCATCCTTGTACTGGCTCCTGGTGATCTGCACAACACAGCACAAGTGCAGGAAAGACTCAAGAAGTGGGCTTGGACTGTTGACAGAAGGCACCCCCAGTAAGAGAGGGAATCAAGACCACCAAAGACCCCCCCCAAAGCCCTCCAGCCCACTTCCAGAAAGGTCTAGAACAAACTGCACATGATAAGTAATTCACATAGAAAGTGAGAAACTTTGCTCCATGGTGGGCAGAACCTGTATATGAAAAGGTTCTCCCACAAAACTTGAGTGATGGATGCCCCAGGACATTGACACCCCATCTGTTGGTTTGATGCCAGAGCCAGGACTGGTGACTTCTTTCTTCATTCCTTTCTTTCTCTCCCTTCTCTCCTTTGCCCTATCCCTTATTCAAAATCCACTGCTGTGCATTTATATTAGAAGACACCAATTTCCATGCTAAGTGTATACTTTACTGATACAACTTTATAGATTTTGTGGAACCTGTGCCTTTTGTCATTCCTTTTTGACCATAAGCATCTACACAATTCCATGCTCCTTTCAGTTTCAGGGTGAGATGCCACCAAAGAGAGTTAGGATTTGATGATCCCTTCCAACTGAGTATAGTCTATGTTTCAATGATTTTTCTAGCATTTCAGAAAAAAAACTGTCTTGCCTGCTCTTTTTATACACACAGCCAAACAAGGCTAACTGTATGAAATCTGCTCAAAGGAAAGACTAGCCACATGTGTCTTGCTGAAGTCACTGAAGTGCCTCCTTCCTTAAGGGCACTCAGAGGTGAGTAGCCTTCCTTTTGTATCAGCATTCATGATGATCTCCAATTTAAAACCAGGAGCAGACAATCACCAGACAAGAAGACCCTTTAGGCAGTATCACTTGTCTTAGCAACCAAAATCTCTGCAGCTCCAAATATAACCTTGAATTATTTATGAAAATATATAATGGAGTCTATTTCACTATTTGGATTGTAACAACCTGCTCACATCACTCCCAAAGGTATTGCTGCAAATGAGCTTTGTGCAAGACAAACTATATTGTAGCAAGATATTCTGTACAGTACAGACAGCTAAAAGTAACAGCTCTTATTTCAACAGGAAAAATCTTTTAATTCAACCTATATGTAAAAAACAAAGTACTCAAAAAACCTGCTGTCTTCTATGGAAAAAGTGTTTTTAAACCAACACTTTCAAACAAACAATTACACTTTTCAAGCATAGTTTTTCCATGTAACAGGGTTGATATTCATTAGTTACCGTCACTTGCATGCATCATAATTCTCAGAAATTACTGCTTTCTCTAAATTCATGTATGTTTATTACCCTACCTACAACTTCAAGTTCAGAAGCAAAAGTATATCCAAATAACTCAGAAGTACTGCCCAGCCATTCATATGGATTTATTTTGGTTGTTATGTAACCCACAACTAAAATGGTGGCGCTTGGGAGCTTGGAAAGGCAAAATTAAAGTCCCTGTGTATCACTCCAAAAAAATGTTGTGCTGAGACAGCTCAAGAGCTGCCACAAGGCAGGTAAATTTACAAAAGAGTCTATCAGTGTGCCACCTGCCCAAGCCCTTCCACAATGCCACGCAGGAACCGAGGGTATAATAGTCCCACTGAGGATTTAACTCTCCAGTGAGGAATTTCATCATTAATGTTATTTTTAATGGAAAGTAGCAAATCCATGGACAGCATTAAGATATTGCACTTATTTAGAAACCAGGATTTTTCAGCCTAAACTGTCTGAAACTGTAAGTGTTTGGTAGCATGTGATGAAGAGTACATTACTTACCAGCTTGCTCTGTAATTCTCCTTTTACTGTGCTGTACAACAAAATGCTACCAACTGCTGTACCAATAGCCAGGATATCCAACTGCTTGTCCACTACTCCAACTTCAGACTTCCGTTTTTTCCTCTGGGGGCCATCCTGGAAAACCAAAAGAGAGAAACCGTGAAATAAATCAGTCTGACTGGGTAATCTCAGTGTTAGAGAAGAGGGAAGAAAAGCCTGAAGTGAAGTCTGAGACCCAGACAGCCAGCACAAATACCACTAAGACAGAAAATGAACACTGAAGTGTACACAATCCTAGAAACTCATCAGGTATCTCCATGCACAGGGTAACAACCTTGCTATGGGTCACTTGGAAACACCTGGTGGAGGCCATTTCGCTACCACCCCAACTATATGCATGTGGGGAAAAAAACACATTTAAGTTTTTCACAAATTTCCTGTCCCAGAGGCAGAAATAAAGACTAACGCATTCAGAATATTTCATCCAAAAAAATGGAAATGCTTGATCATGATCAGTTTATGTTTCTCAAAAAGTAGTCAAGAGAGTCTTGCAAATCTGAAGCATAAAGCTTCTTAAAAAGGAAGTGCTACCCCATACTGCAGAGGGAAGTAACTGGGATTTAAAGAAAAGTCCTCTGCAGAAGTCCTGATGTCTGCACCAGAGGTCCTCATATAATCAGGCAATTTCTAAGTCTTCACTCTCTTGCTCTGCAAGTGCTATCACCCACCTCAAGGAGGATTTCACTTTGTCTCCCTTAACCAAAAACTTGAGAATGCAGGTCACTGGAAAGGGGAGAAGGAATAAAACTGGTTCTAAAACATGTGAAACTACAATAAAGAAGGCAGAAGAAGTCATCATAGTCATTCTCAATCACTAATTGCACACAGACAAACAAAAAAAGAAAATCAAAAAAAATTGTTCAAGGACATGAAAAGAAAAAAATCACTAATGCCTGATTAGTTAAAATTTATTAGTTTTTAAACTGGACCTTGGTAAGTCTCCCTACATTTGTTACATTACAGCAAAGCGTTCTCTCCAATTTAAAAACTGCATACATGCTAATGCTTCCTCTACACAACAGATCATTTGCATGGACAAGCAGCCTGAAGAAGCCCAAGGAGACCGATAAAACACGAGCAACCAGCTCTGTTCAAGTTCCAGGTGGTGCAGCTAATCTGTTTTACAACAGACACGACAGAGAGAACATAAATAATTTCTGCTTGGGTCCAGAAATCCGACAGTCAGGATGTGGTAGTTTTCACCACAACTAAGATGGAAAAGTTTGATAGTGAAGGATAAAGACTTTGGTTATTTGAAGCAGGATTTTCTATTCCTTCTGTATTTAACAGAGCTAACACCTTCTGCAGAGAAAATTTTTGGTTTAGGCCAAGAAATACAAAATTGCCATAAAGTTAACTTTTACAAAAGCAGACTCGAGAAAATGGATTACAATTAGGGTTTTTCACAAGTATTTGTACAGGCTTTATCTCTACTGAGAAATAAAAGTATCTATAAAATATTAAGAAACAGATGCTGAGAAATTAATGGCAATTAATTGAAACTGCTGTCTGACATGCAAAGGCCACGGAGTGGAGATCCAAGTACAATTCATGTGTTTGCTGGTACTTTTTGATCTCTTTAAGTAGTTTTACCAATTTCCCCACACACCCCTGCTACAAAGCAAAGCCAAACTTAATAACAGACTTTATTCTCTTCCCCTGAATAAATCGTTCAACTAAATTTCTTTCAGGCTCCAATTGAGTTTGCTATGGCAAATTTCCTTGGAACAACTCAAAAGACACAAGAGAATTCCCAAAAGTACAGTTATTTCCAGGGTCAAGAGAAAACAAGGGGCAGTGAAGGTTTCTCCAGGTTCTTTTTCCATATGCATTTCTTTACTGATTACGTCTTATCAACAATGAGTGGAGCACAAACAAAATTCTGCATGAAAAAATGCCAGTTGAAAATTCAGACACCTGTTAATGTCTGAGATGATTTGAAAAAGAACAGTCTAAGAATTAAAAAAAAAAAAAATCAAACTTCCTTACCCTACAATAGATTAGTACACAGAGAGAGAATGACAACTGCACTTAACGTCCATGTGGGATTCACTTGTGGATGAGGGGCTTAAATAGAAGAGCACCCTATTGTCATGGATAGGACAGATTAAGTACCAGTTTCCTTGCCATTTATATCTTTTTCAGCTCTATGGAAACTCAAGCTTATTTAGAAATCCTTTAGCTTTGCCTGAAAAAGCACAGTGTTCTAATTAGTGGACACTTAAAAGGAATTATTTGAAAAGGAACTGTGCACACATTTTTCCACAATGCTCTTCCTTGACTTGACATGCCACTGAGACTTCTAAACAGAAATCTGCTGCTCACACGTGAAATAAAGACGTGGAGAAATCTAAAGGTCTTGACAGTTGATGGTGGCAGAGCAGTTGCAGCTTGTTAGGAAGAAAGTGGAAGAAGGTGTTTTGAATGTTGGAGGTCCTCTCTTGCACAAGACACCCCGGGGAGCAGGAGGTGATGAACACAGCACACAGGAAGCACTGACACTGGAAGCACGTGGGCAGGGAGCATCCCAGTAAAGCCAGCCCTGCATCAGCAGTTCCAGAGCCTGCAGTTCAAAACGTGGTTTCTAATATTCCCCTGTAACACACGGCCTCCATTAACATGGCAGCAGTCCAAAACACACTGAGTTTAAGTGTAATTTGGACAAACACCGTTTATAGCTACCTACTGGCAGAGTTCTATCCCTGAACACCAGATACCAGAACTGCCTAGACAGATGTCAGCTCTCCAGGAACAAAAAAACCACATTTAATAAAGTGATTTTGGAGTAACTAGCCCAGTTTTAACTCTACAACTCAGTATAAGGAAGAAAAACCCAATGACTTTTAAAGGTTTTTTGGCCCAATTATTGCAAGAAACAGTATGTTTCCCAGCTCCACTTCAAAATGGACTAGGTTTCAAGCAGGGGACAGGATTTAAACTACTGGAATAACTAGAAAGCACTGAGTGGTAGCTGAGGTTATTTTCATATAACATTAAAACAGATTAAATTCAAAGACCTGTGGGGTTTAGGAGCGTGTCTTCAGAAAAAGTTACTTTTTTAAAAGGTTTAAAAGCCCTTCAGAAACTTCCTGTGCTTGACTTACAGTACCACAGCAGTGCAGTTTATCTACTTCAGTTTTATTTTGCACAGGACGGATTAACCCCATTTTCACATGCCAGTTTCAGTGAATTTAAGAGCAAAGAACCTATACAGCTCTGCAATTAATGAACAGATCCTTTTCACTTCAAAGTTATGAGACAGAGCAACAGGTTCAGGCCATCTAAGCCAAATTTTTCCTACTTGGTTCTTTGAATGTTCTGAGATTTTTCCAACTTCAGGGACCAAGCTGCTCAACTGAACAATACAATATTACCCTTCTTTGGATTGATAATTTGTGTTTTGAGCATTCTGAAACAGCCTTAACAGCATTTCAAATGTACTGAATTGCTGATATATCAAAACACACTTTAAAAAGGCACCCCTTACTTTTTAAGATAAATGGGGTGGATTTCACATACTTTATCCAGGTTTGGCATTCTTTTTTTGCCTCAGGAAATGGTATGTTCCAGCTGAAGAATTACTTCAACCTCAAGAGGACAAAAAGGCACCCCAGTAAACACTGCAGGTATTTCCAGGTTCGGTGTTCACCTGAGGTGACGTTAACTAAAACTCGATCAAGGTGGAGAACGTCCAAGCGCTCCTGAAGCACGCTGTGAATAAAACTACCTTGTTGCAGAAATCCTGGACTCAGGAAGATCAATCACAGCGTAGCAGCTTGCACGGGAGTACTTTCAAGGATAAGGAAACGTGGAGAGATCCCGGCTTTAGCAGAAAGCGAACTGAGTGGGTGCACAGCAGCTGACCTGCTCTGCAGCATCACCTTTCCACTTACGGCAAGACGTACCGTCGAGTAACATACCTCTCTCCTTCAAGGAAGGCTTCTTCCACGCAGATAATACGAGACACAAATGGTTTTCAACAGTCAGTGCTTCTGCCGAAGTTTTCTTTAAAAAGCCCCATAAAACAAAGCCTCCAGAGCCGCCTGCCCCAGCGACACGTGAAGCTTACCTTGAGCGGCGCCATCCCGGCAAGGGGAGCGGCTCCCCCCGCAGGCCGGGGAGCGACCCAGGCGGACCCCGCCCAGCCCCCAGCCCCACAGGGAGCCGGCACGGGGCTCTGCCCGAAAAACACGGACCCACGGGACCCTCGCCGGCCCGCCCGGCCACATGGCGCCGGCAGGGCGGGGTGAAGCCGGGCGGGCCGCAGCCACGCGTCAGGGCGGCTCTGGCCGCCGCCATCCGCAGCCCTCACCCCGTGCCGCCCCCGGCCGCCCGCCCGCTCCCTCCCCTCACGCACCTTGCTGGGGGGCTGCCGCGCCTCCGCCGGGGCCCAGGCCAGGCAGGTACAGGCGGCGCTGAGGTGTGCGGAGGGCACGTACTCGTGCTGCAGGCGGCTGCCAGCCGTGTCCCAGAGGCGCAGCCGTCCGTCGGGCCCGGACGAGGCGAACAGGCGGCACCCGCGGGGGGAGAAGGCGCACGGCGGGGCCGCCATGGCGCGCGCTGCCCTCGCCTCAGCCCGGCCCGCCCCGCGCGGCGCATGCACCCACCGCGTGCTCGCCCCGCGCGCCTGCGCCGCCCGCCGCGATGACGCCAGACGGCGCAGGCGCGCGGGGCGAG